>LQRL01182172.1:6241-16744 GCA_001703475.1 Hydroides elegans | reverse complement strand
AACGATGCAACAACCATGTCGTTAAATCAAAAGAAGCGTAACTCGAAAAATCGAGTGGAACAATGTTTACCACCCATTACTCAGTCACAGAACAGTGCACATCTGACGCAAACGCTCACGTCGGAGATGAGTGGGCCCTATGAAACGATCGTGGACGGAACGTACGAGGTTCCTGTCAATCAACAGGGTCGCGATTCATGGATAGAAGCGGACGAGGAGGAGGAACAGGAAGGCATGGGGCCGGGAGGACCTATCGACCATGATCGAGCGTCCGCCTTGGAAACTGCTATCGATAAATCGGCACTGAGGGCACAGCGGTTCCATACGCGCAATAAGGTATGTGAGTCGTATTCATGTGTCAAAGTAAGTAAATCAAATGACATTTGTACAATTTCACGTTTTTAGAGTGGCGCGGATTCAGAAATATGATATCAAAGCGCAAAGACATTTTATCTATGCGAGCCAAAGTTTCGTATCATATTATATAAAGGAGACGGCACATTCCGTTGGATAAAAAAAAGAGGTCATTTGTAACTTTAGAAAATAAAGTAATGTTGATTGACTCTTTTAAAACGAACAAATATATACATCTGAGTAATTAAAAAAACATAACAAACAGATCGTCTAACTTCGACTGATTTGCCTTGTCTCCATGGTTCGTTTTCATACAAACTTGTTTACGGTTTTTTTTGTATGGTAGCATTCACATGAATCTCCAAAAGGTAGGCCTTGCCCGGATTCGAACCGGGGATCTCCTGTTTACTAGACAGGCGCTTTAACCGCTAAGCCACAAGGCCTATATGTAAGTCCTTCGATATTTTGACATTAGATCAAATTCAATCAGTCGATATGTTATCATAACAGTCTTAATCGGCTACAAATGCAAATAATCTATGTTGATTTGAAACTGAGCAAACGCTATTTCGATTTCCAATTGTATTGAAACAAGACTAGTGTGGTAGGGTATAATTGTGTCTCTCTTGTAGGTTCTCATTATTAGTGATGCAAGGATGACATAATATACAACGTATCTCATATGCATGAAGGTTTTATACGGTGAGCTAATCACCACTGTAATATAAATATTATCATTGCATTTAAATGGAACATCCCATATTGAATCATTGTTCTGGTATCCTATGTTATTAATGACGTCACCAATGTGATGGTGATTCCTAATGAGTAATTAGTTGAAACCGAAATAAAGTATCAAGAAACCATGATGGCGTGTATTCATTTCTCTCACACATATATCTAAATGTTATACCGACCTTTTTGATTATTCCAGGAACCCGTGTACGTGAAAGTGGCCTTCCTGTCGGTGGGCGATATTCGAACAGTGGAGGAGGACTTCAAGGCCGATGTGCTCGTGCAATACCGATGGCGGGAGAGACGCCTCGACAAGACTTACAAGCGAAACGGGGTATGTACCGGAACGAACTACTTCGGAACAAGCTAACCTCGTAGCTATTGGATACCTCGCTATATAAACTACGCAGTTTTTATTGTCATTATTTTACTTATCTATATAATTTATGTCTTACACATCGCCAAATTGATCCATCCCCTGACTCGGAGTAGACTTCAGATTTAACTGTATGATGCTTTTTTCAGATAATACGATATTGAGATTGAGAAATCCATTACGAGACCTGTTCAATGTTGGCTCTTTTAATTTGAGGCATTAAAATTATACATATTTGAAATTATTGGACATGTTTTAATGCCGCTAGAAGGTGGTCAAACGTCGTCAACAAATACATGTATATACAATTTATGATTGTGCATTGTTTTATCATATGTTTATAATTTGATTTAATGTGATACACTACGATAACAAGTTATTGTATATTTATCTTTAGCCTAAAAGTTTCGAGCTGCAAAATCCACATTTCTACTGGAGTCCACAACTCAAAGTAGAAAATACAGCTAACATCAAATATGAAAATAAATGGTATGTGGCAGACCTATGGACATTGTGTTGTTGACGCAAATATAAAAGTTGTAATGAATCATTATCTTCTATTGCATCTGACATATAAAATATATTTGAAGTAAATAAAAGTTGTCATACATACTTTACTGATGATAATTACTTATCGAGAACCACTTCTTGAGAAATGCCGAACGTTTTAGGTTACGCATTGCATGTGAAGTTTTTTTCTGAAAAATATCTTATTATTTCAATACATTTGAACAACAGGTTCACCGTGAGTTTCGATAAGCGAGGAGCAGCCTACATTTACGAGAAGCATCGCATCAAAGGACACTTCATGGAGCAAATGGAGCTACAAGAGTTTCCTTTTGATACTCAAGTACGATTTATGCGCAAATGTGTGTTTGACCTTCGCAATAACAGTCATTGATTCACGATTTCCTTATGTAATGTAACAATAGAATGATTCCATTATCGTTTCTTACGACAGTTGCTTGTTTTCCTTGTTTATAAATTCGCAAGAAAAATTCGCTCTTTGCGGTATCATAAACAAGGAAAACAGTCGTTCAGTCAACATGATGGATGGATCATATTATGGTGAACTTTGATAAAATGTTTCATCGGGCTCAAAAAATTGTTTATCAGTAATTGATCTTTATTCTTCGTGTGATCTAAACTACATTTATATTGCCAAATCCAAGCCCAATTTAAACGCATTCATTTATTAAAACCCCCGGTTTTTTTCGATCACGGTGCAGTCGTTGCTGACGGAGCCAGAGGTGGCATTGAAAGAGGAAACGGACGAAATGCATGACATCAACACAGACTCATTCACAGACCAACAGGTAAACTTATTCAGTGTATGTATAACAGTTTTCTGTAACAGCACTATCCCTTGGCAGGAAGACGTCGAGAGGTTTCTAGTTTGTCCACATGAAGAAAAGGACTTCCATGTGACATTTAGGAGCCCAATGACATATTAAACCATCCACGTATAAGTTAAAAAATGACCAGAGGTTTTATTTCATAACAATCTTTTTTATATCAAAAAGTTTAGTATTAAGTATTATCAACCTTATTAACTCAAGCAAAGTACATCGTTGTCACCAAATACGTAGAAACTTTATATTGGTATATGTTTTGGTAATAATTCAACACACACAACTCACTATCATGTCCAACAGGAATGGCTGCTGCACAAGAACCTGGAGTGCAGCACGACGAGTCACGTGACGACGCGCAAGGGCGAGACGTACAAACACCCGCGCATGGCGATTAGCTGTAAGGCGACGCGACGGCCCAGCTACTTCCTCTGGAACACCGTCATGGTCATGGTCTGTGCCTCGTATGATTGCTTTTTAAACCTTCTTAAAATGAGGATCGAATTTGTTTATGTTCAAACAAAAATCAAATAATTTTGGATGATCATATAGTTCACAAAGAAATATCCATTGGTCAATAGATGTATACGTTGGATGCTTGAAGGACAGAAATACAGCGATTTTGTTGGTTAAAAGGGAGGGGATGAGAAGAGAGCGAGCGAATAAGAAAGAATATAGTTTAACAAGTGATCAATAAATTAGTCTTTGTCATTCTCATATTGTTGCTTCTTATTTTGCAGGTGTTGATATGCGGCCTTATGTTCGCCACCTTCTCAGTTGAGCTGAATCTCGTTCAGAATCGACTGCAACTCTCGTTTATTCTTCTTCTTTCGCTCTTCACGTTCAAACACAGCGTTAACGCCACGCTGCCAAAAGTCTCCTATCTCACATACATGGTACGTTTTTTTTCTCAATAAAATGGCAACGTAATAAATGTTGTCCATTGCGAAAACGACGCTCCGTCAAACGGACATAACAGTTGGACTAGACATAAATATTGTATTGTATGTATATAGATTATAAACAGCCCTGATGCAAGTTTCTTTGCTTCATGTTTTATTTTGTTATAACATGTCCAGACGATGAAATATCCATGTTTAACTATCAATACTGTTGGGACGTAAGTGAAATAATCATTGGTTGCAGTAACCATAACATTATGACTAACTGAATGCTTTATTTGTATTGCAGGATAAATTCATATTTTGTGAGCTCGCAATTGAAATTCTAGTCTGCATTTGGCATGCGGTGGTGTACCAGATCTTTAAGCACAGCGGCAAAGGTAGTCATGGTTAACATTTCATTATTTACATATGTAGTATAATTGCTAGACGCAGGCGTATAAAAATGTTGCTTGTAATGTTGGGTTCACAATGCATGAATTTATCTAATAAGGATTTACTATATAATATACAAATTTTATCTAACACAACACATACGTCATACATAATTTATATAACTTACAGCACCAATAGTTGGTATTCATTTATCTTGTTTTTATCAAGTGACTTTGCCATATTCTACCATTGCACTCTTTACCTTGGATTGATTCAGATTTGAAGTCATGTTGATTCCAATTCCTATATTTGTATGCATATATAATATGCACATTGGTATTTATTCTTATTTTCAGATATGGATCTGGCGCTATTCTGTGATTATGTCGCGCTCGGAGTGCTATTCTTCGTTTTTCTGGTCGTTCACATTGGGTTCATGATCAACTGGGCATTTACGGTGAGTGTTCGCTGGAAGATTGATGACGTTTTTGTGTATATTTTGATTCTATAGCAAAGCATGAGAATACCAATTTTATGTATATTTATATGTTGATATCATATATTGTTTATAATTTGTATTGTTTATATGATTTCCAAGCGTGGAACACTGTTGTTCATAAAAGGAATGCAATGTATATAAACACTCATTTTATTATTTTAATAGTTTTGATTTGCAATTGTCTATGTTTAAAAATATGTTTTTTTTTTATATTCATTTGTAAAAAAAGTCAATTGTTCATGTTTGAACATGTGAAAATGGATAGATTTCATATGTTCGAAAGATACGTATAACGAGCTACATTTGATACTAACTGCGTAAGCACATTTGAAAATTTAGTTTATTTTTTTCATATATTTGAATTAAGCGTCTGCATAACTATGAGTGAAAACCGTTTGTGCAGTTTTAACCACAAATTTGTAATCGCATATTTTTTGAATTGTCAAAATAGATGAAAAGGAAACAATCGTTCTTCAGTATGGTGGAAATACCAGGTAATAAAAATATAATAAATATCCCTTTTTGTATTGCTTTAAATGTTATTATCAAACTATTTCTCTATAGTATAGTCATTTGTAGAACACTTAATATATGCTCTCGCAAATTTGACTAGCCATACATATATGCAATTCCTACCGTTGTGTATATTCTCCTGTTAATATGTTCAGCTTCTAACCTTTCCTCATCTTATTGTCTCTATTGTTGTTAATGGTTTATATATTTCATATAGCTCTAGAAAGAAGCAGTTCGGGTTCCCAATCAGATCTTTTTACAGTAAGAATTAAAGTGGTACTGGTTACGAGATGCTATAAAATTACATAAATTTGGGAATTTCTAGTAGAAAAACATGGTGTTTTTATTTAGTTTAGTTTTGTTATGCCATAGTGTGTTATAATATATATTGAGCACAGGCAACTTCCACCTTCAATGGAAAATCAATTAAGTAGAACTATTAATCAGTTGTTGAGTTCCTTTGTTGAACGTTTTAGCTTTCGTCGAATTTTAGGCATGTAAAAACACACTAATTCTTGCATATTCCTAATCCAAGACTATATATGTTTATATCCTATGGTTAAACACGCTTTTTATGTATTTATTATTGTGACTCCAACGAATATATACATACATGTATAGAGTATTTGATCGTGACTATGAAAGAATTTTTACCTTTTATATTTACCTCAAATTCTTCAAAAGTCAATCATTCGAAAAAAGTGACTCAACAACTGAGATTGATTTTACTGGACTGAGCAAAAAGTATCGTAAGGGACATGGAAAGTCATTCATCGTGTTCTCTTGCATGACTGCTTTATGCTATTACAGCAGTTTTCGTGATAATCTTGCTAAGATTGATTAACAATAAATGTTTGAAATATTCTAATTTGAAGCTATATCTCAATTTAACATATCTTTCTATGAATACATATTACAATGGTACCTGAGTAGATAATATTTTTAAGTAATTGGTCGGAAGGGGAAATCAGTGAGTGGTGCAAGGCGCAATGTGTTTCTCATAATAATACTATTTACATCTTATGAAACATACACGCACATGTATCTACACATAGACTCAATAAACTAATTATTACTTTTAACCAAAAATGGATCTGTGATGATACAATTCAGCATGAATCACTTTTTTGACAGTATTATTTTTCATATAAAATACTGTTCAAGAAATGTTTTTGCAGCGTATTTTCCTATATGATATCGTTCCCCTAGAATGACTCATTTTGAGCATCAAGGGTTTGGAAAAATATTGTAGTAAATAAAGAAGATAGTTGTTGAAAAAAAAATGATATTAAAAAAACATAGTAAAAGCAGCAGGCCTCTTCAATATGTGACTGTTCTTTATGGTTGCAGGTCCGTAACAAGAAGCTCTCCCAGAAGGTCAACATGCGCATCGATTTCCTCATGTGAGTCAGGCTGCCGTCATCACAACATCGCCAATCGCATTTCTGAAAAACACTACTAAATCGAATATGAATTTATATGGAAGTGTCTATGTAAGATTAAACTGAATCTTTTAATAATTTCTGCACTGACATAGCTGGTCCATATAGAACACGCATCGGGAATGTTATTGTTTACTTCTATTTAATTGATGCCTTTGCGTCTTAAGAAAATCACAGCGTGGCCACATTCTGAGAGTAGAGTCTATGGCTGCAGATGACGAACAATTTTATTTACCATTGAAATGAGTATTTTCAATTTCAGCAAACGTTTATTGACACACTCGAATAATTTCTATTCATAAAATAGCTCTAGGATGTACATGTATAATATGATTATTAACGTCCCTGAGAATCGGTTTGGACATAAATGGTGTTATTTTATTAAATGAGTGCAACATACTTAATAGTAAGAACTCATCATAGAACTGATATGATATAGAATCATATATAAGTGAATTAATCCCCACTAGCACAGTATTATTTGGATTTTAATGTACTTTGATCCTGCATTTCAACACGGAAACTATAATTTTTGTATTTCGTTGCAGTATAGTTTGTTACTTGAATAAAATATATATTTGATATAAACAACGACTATCTGTTTTGGTAAATACAATATATATTATATATATTGCTTAACTTTTCCATTTTGTTGTGAGCAACGTACACGGAGCTCAAAACAGCAAAATCATTTTCCAACATATTTAGTACTTGTTATCCAGAGTAGGGATCTCAGTACTTGTCCAACATGAACTTACCAAGAAATATAAACAGTTTTAAAAATAAACAAATGACAGAAAGCGCAAGCTTGCAATTGAAATATCAATGTAAAAAAAGGCGCATTTACGTGGTAGCTACGATTAATTAAGGTATTATTGCTTTAAGCAGATATCGTGTAATCTTACAGAGATATAAATAGGACACTCCTTTGCAGTTTTAAAATCTAGACATTTTGTTCTATGAATATAAACAATACATAAAAATATGCTTTGTTTTATCATGTAATAGCTATAACACAATATACATGAATATAATATAGATTTAAGTTTAGCAATGCATCCTAAGCTCGAGTTACATGTTATTTGATTAAAAGATGTCCTTAAACAACAGTCGGTTACATGTTCCCCTTAACATATCGTTCTCCTCAGTCTACTTTTGCACCGCATCGCAACTCTGTAATTGTCAGCTTTTTGCGACGCGACCTGTCACACCCAGTGGCCTAATATTCTTCCGCTGGCTGTCGCGGGGCCTAATCACCGTCTCCTCGCCTTTTCTTCCGCAGCCACCAATCAATCCCTTAATTGCGCCTTTATTCTCACACCAACATACGAGTTTCGGCTGTTGAGAGGTTTGTCTTCAAAAGGACATTGTTGTGCGTGTAGAATTTATGTGGTTGTCTTTTTTCCAGTCAGGAATGACTCGAGATCCTTAAATGGAGTTGGTTATCGACAAGTGTAGTTTAATTAATCTGGTCCTATCGTAATACGAAACTGAACCGGCGCAACTTCGCTGAAGTCAAGATAATAAAAAAAAAACAACTAAAGTTTAACAATTGTTGATTAATTAAAAGGCTGGGGTGTGTAATTTATATCCTTTTATTAATTAATAACTTTATATTTAATTATTAACAGTTTCTTATACTTTAATACATTAATACTTTATAAGCGACACTAGTTTGTATTCAAACAATCCATTTATCTTAACTAGAATTTCGTCCATTACGTGTCTCCGTAATATTCGCTATGAGTTCTAACTTCACGAAGGTGTTCCTTCAGAGGTGTGCCCTCTTTGACTACCAAAACGCTCTTTTCGCGATCTAAATGGTTTCTTTCGAACTTGAGATCCGGGGATCCTTATAAAGGCCCCGACCCTCAACATACTAATTAGTACTTAAACATTAACTTGACAAAACTACATAAAAACAAAGATACTTAACACGAGATTATACATTATAGATTTGGGGAAACCCCCTGTTGGTTTCCAGATTTTGTTTCAAAGTGAATTACTATTTAGAAAGGCCACATTCTACTTTGCAAATGTCCGTCAGGACAATTTCACGCGTCATAGTGTAATAATTCATTATGAAACTAATCTAAAAACAAGTTTTTTTATGCCTCTCCGCCGGAGAAAGCCCCCTTTATCCGCGGAGAAAGGGATACTTCTCCGGTCCCCTTTGTTTACATTAGTCACGTGACCGGAAGTATCGTCCTTGTTATGTAACGAAAAAGAGGGGATGGCGGGATGGGTCAGCTGTGCGTAGAATGCGGCCTTTCTAAATAGTAATTCACTTTGAAACAAAATCTGGAAACCAACAGGGGGTTTCCCCAATTTTATCTTCACAGGAATGAATCAAACTATTTCTCTAGGCCACATTCTACTTTGCAAGACATTCTATTGGAAGGTTGGTTTCGTAATAAGCGTCATACCAAAGGCATAAACAATCTTAACGAAAATATAAAACTCGAAATAAACTTTCAATGCGTTTTATTCACCTCAACCTCGAAGGAGGGGGACACCATGAGACAACCTCCACGCGGATATCCCTAGATAGAGCGGTGTGATATCGGAGATCGACACACACTACCCCCCTTCTTCTCCAAAGAATACACAACCAACTTAATATCCATAAACCCGTAGATATGTAAAACTAAAAGTAACTTAAAGCTCCAAAGCGCGTTCATGAACCAGCGCGAACTAAAGCACATATCATACAAGTGAACAAAATATAAAATAACGTAAGGCACTACAAATAACTCTCATAGCTACTATGACATGACCGAGAGGCTAAACGGAGAGAATTTGCTGCCTAAGGCAGTTGTTCGCACGGAGAGTAATCTCTTCTAACATTATGACAAGCTACACGCTTAATGCATGATACTGGAATAATACTGAACGAATAACTACATGAACACAATGGTAATTAAGATAACAGTTCTTGGATAATACAATTGTGCATTGAAATCAGAGGATACACCCTTACGGAGATATACACAAGCTTTCTCCGAAAACGCTAACATAATCAAATCGGAGAAACACTCCGGAGAAAATAGCAAAAACAGTTCGCGATCCTTGCTTGCTGAATACACGTCGACTTCTGTGAAGACGACGCCCTATTTTCTCGCTTTCTTGTCTTTCTTCGCCGATGTCGAACTGAAACAAGCGGAGAAAGAACATATCAACGTTAGTAGGTAGCACCTGCGCCGATAACCCCCCCCCAAGTCTGTTAGCTTAGACAGTTGATTAGCCGTATAACTCTGTACATAATGGGATAGGAACATATTGGTGGATGCCCACGCCCCTGCCCCCATGACCTCTCGCAGAGAACACGATCGAAGAGCTTTCAGGCTCGTCGCTACATGGCGCACTGAATGGGCTTTCACGACCAGTTTGTCAACCGATTCCGGATCTTGGTTCGAGTGTGCTAGAACCACTATTTCCTTAACGTAACGGGAGATAGTTTGTTCTTTTACGTCTCTATCCGTTCCTCGTTGGAAGGAGATGATCAAACGGTTCTGGTTTCTGGTGCGATATTTCTCCGTTCTATGCAAGTAGCATTCCAAAGTTCTAACCACACAAAGCTGAGAATTGTCTTCACTCGCTGCTTCCGCATCCGGAACTTGAGAGATAACAAACGGCTTTAATGCTCCGATGCCTCCTGATGACAAATGAGTTTTGCACACGAAGGTCGGGTCTGGAGAAAGGCGCACTGCTCTGGAAGTGCAATGCTGTAGCCATTCCACTTCCTTGTTGAGTGCATGTATTTCGCTCCTTCTCTTCCCTGAAGCTAAGGCGAGAAGGACAGTGGTTTTCAACGTCAGGTCTTTATCCGAAATATTCTCTCCGTTTCGGAACCGCGGAGATTGGAGATAGCGTAAGACCAGATGGATGTCCCACTGCACAATATGGCGGAATAGGGCGTTCCCTTGGAAAACTACGGAATACATCGGTAATGACG
>LQRL01182169.1:24088-38735 GCA_001703475.1 Hydroides elegans | reverse complement strand
TAAAATCGACAATTTTTAAAGTGCTCCAGAATCGACAATTTTCAACCGATCGAGATAAAACCTTGACGAGGCACGACTTCAGACCTTTGTTTATACGTGTGTATAAAATTCGAAAGCTCTAGCTCAATCGCTTCAGACCAAACTCGCCTGCAGAAGGTGCTTGGCATATGAAAAAAAGTTTAAAATCGACAATTTTAAAAGTGCTCCAGAATCGACAATTTCCAACCGATCGAGACCAAACATTGACGAGGCACGACTTCAGACCTTGGTTTATACGTGTATAAAATTTGAAAGCTCTAGCTCAATTGCTTCAGACCAAACTCGCCTGCACAAAGTGCTTGGCATCTGAAAAAAAGTTAAAAATCGACAATTTTTAAAGTGCTCCAGAATCGACCATTTTCAACTGATCGAGATAAAACCTTGACGAGGCACGACTTTAGACCTTGGTTAATACGTGTATAAAATTTGAAAGCTCTAGCTCAACTCCTTCATACCAAACTCGCCTGCACAAAGTGCCCTACATCAAACGGGACAGACGGACGGACGGACAGACAGACGGACGGACGGACAGACGGACAAGCTCAACCCTATATCCCCTCGTTTTCACGGGGGATAATGATTTATGAATGTGTAAGACTGTTTAAAGCTGTTGTTCTTGCTAAACTCTCTTATGCTTTTAATTTAGAAATATGTTCATTCGGGTGTGAGTAAACTACAGTAAGTGGATTAACATTAGTAAGTTCGTGCTTGAATATATAGATTTAAGATGTGGCGTTTTTAAAACTGTGCATTTGTCAGTCTGTGCAAATATACCACATTAGCACATCAAATATACCACATTAACACATCAACAGACGTGCATTCAAATGCAACATTAAAGATTTTAAATTCTAACCTGTTGGCTACTTAAACTATCTCTTAACGCCGACCATTTAGTATGCGGAGATATATTTTTTAGTGATGGATTATCGGAAACCAAAACGCGCAATCGGTCATTTTCGTCCCGACAATCCTTATATTTGTTGTCTATGTTCCTGTTCTTTTCCTTTTCGCGCTGAAGTTGCCGCTTCAAGTCCTTTTCGGTGACCTGTTATGTGTAGTGAAATAAACAAATACCGTTGCCTTAAATAACAATAAATATAAATATGTTTTCTTGAATACTTACAAAATCAATCAATCTTAACCATCATGCAAAAACCTTAAAAAAATTTAAACATAAAATAAATTTTAAACAGAAGGGAACTTTTCTTATTTTAACAATTTACTTACATTACAAAAACGTTTATGTAAAAAAAGGGATAATTTGGTGGGTAGGTGGGATGGTAAATCCGTTCCTTAAAATTGTATTTGGAGTAAACTTGAACAAATAAGCTGTCGATCATTATACATTTTTATATATTACTATATATACAATGTTATGGTTCGCCTGCACACCTGAAGCGTTGCGTTTTCACTGATGAGTTTCTCCTCCACTTGAGACAATTTGCCCGATCGGTCAGCTCGTTCTTGATGCAGTCGGTCCTCTGTTATTTTGAGTCGCTTCTCGAGGGATTTCACCTGAGTTGACAATGGAACTTAACTGAATTTGAAGTCTTAGCGTGAAAAAAAGGCTAGCATACAAAAATTCGAAACATCTTAGTCTAATTGACACCCATTGTAAAACAACGCGAGTTTACAATATACAGAGTGGCTTGAGTATAGGTATCTTACTAATGGAGTGATACCAACGAATTGATTATCATATTCTTACTAAACTCAATTGAACATTGATTACATTTAGTCTATTCAAAAATAGCACATCATTGTTGGATAAACAGGTTAATTACCTTTAACCTAGCAACAAACCTGTTTCTCTGCCACGCCGCCACCCGAATTCTCCAACTGTTGCTGCAGCATGGCCTTGAGTTCCGTTAGTCGCACTACTTTGCTGTCTGCTTGCGACTTCCGGTCCGTCTCAGTGATGCGGTCCTTTTCTGCTTGTGAGTTGAGGTCCTTCACCTTTTTCACTTCATCCTGTCGACAGTGAGACAATGATGTATGTATGCACCAGCAGGGATGCACCTTTACCCAAATCGACGGTCGCGCTAGCGCGACCGTTATCCGGAACGACACTCGCGCAGGCAGAATGACATTCGCGTACAATATTTTACTTGAAATATCACATCGTAAATGCGAGCGCCGAAGGCGCGAGCGCATTTTTTATGCATTTAAATATAAATGTGTTTACACATTGTTGGTTTCTGTCAAATTTACATTCGCACTAGCGCGAGTGTCGTCTAAAACGACACTCGCGCGGACGAAACGACGGTCTCATATGCGACCGTGCTACCGCTAAGGTGCACCCCTGCACAAGTTATCAGAAAAAAATATTCGCTGGTGTACGGTTCATATATTACAAGAGGATATGCCAACAATTATTATTCACATTTCAGAAATCAACGAATAAAAGATAGATTAAGTCTCCTCCTAACATGACTTTTGCGGAAATGCCGGTTCTTATTCAACGATATTTTGATAAACCAGTTGACAAAAGAATCCTCAATTTATAAATTAAAGAAAATATGCGTTTATAAGCACTAGCTCATATAGCACATCCATATTATCTTATATTATCACCCACATTTCCTCATCTGAATATGATCTTTTCGCTTCTTTTTGAAGTGCTCCAAAATCGATTTTCAACCGATCGCATTGACATCATGACGAGGCACGACTCCAGACCTTGGTTTATATGTGTATTAAATTCAAAATCTCTCGTTCAATACCTTCATACCAAACTCGCGTGCACAATGTACATAACATCGGGTGAAAATGATCAATCGACAATTTTCAAAGTGTTCCAGAATCGACCATTTTCAACAGATCCAGATAAAACCTTAACGAGGCACGACCTCAGACCTTGGTTTATACGAGAATAAAATTTGAAAGGTCTAGCTTAATTGCTTCATATCAAACTCGCCTGCACAAAGTACTTGGCATCTGTAAAACTGATTAAAATCGAAAATTTTTAAAGTGCTCCAGAACCGACCATTTTCAACCGATTGAGATGAAACCTTGACGAGGCACGCCTTCAGACTTTGGTTTATACGTGTACAAAATTTCAAAGCTCTGGCTCAACTCCTTCATACCCAACTCACGTGCACAAAGTGCTTGGCCTATGAAAAAAGTTTAAAATTGACAATTTTTAAAGTGCTCCAGAATCTACAATTTTCAACCGATCGAGATGAAACCTTGACAAGGCACGACTTCAGACCTTGGTTTATGCGTGTATCAAATTTGAAAGCTCTAGCTCAATTGCTTCAGACCAAACTCGCCTGCACAAAGTGCTTGGCCTATGAAAAAAGTTTAAAATCGACAATTTTTAACCGATCGAGATAAAACCTTGACGAGGCACGACTTCAGACCTTGGTTTATATGTGTATGAAATTTGAAAGCTCTAGCTCAACTCCTTCATACCAAACTCGCCTGCACAAAGTACCCCACATCAAACGGGACAGACGGACGGACAGACGGACAGACAGACGGACGGACGGACAGACGGACAAGCTCAACCCTATATCCCCTCGTTTTCACGGGGGATAACAGCAATGTATTTTTATGTAAACCGGACTGAAGAAAGTCGCTTCAATTTAAGGGATATGATTTAAGTAATGATATATCGCATCCACGTACCTCCAATGCATTGAGCTGCATTCTGAAGGAATTAATGAGTGCAGATTTGTCATCCGTGGACGACAGACCATTCGAGGTTGAACCGCTACGGTTAGAGGCCATCTGACGTTCAAGCACGGCTTTCTGTTAAAACCAAATAATGTTTTTAAAACTGTTTCAACGAGCTACTAAAACAATTCAATTTACTGACACAGAAGAAATACGACCATTGTTGAAGTACGGGAGCTCTAACCTTCAAATTTTGATTTTACAGATTATTTTTGGCATTATTTTTAGTTCTAGATTCTATTTTATTGAGCCAATAAATATACATATACCTAAATAAGTCATTCTAGTGAGTCAAAAATCTTATACGATAAAATTTGACTTGTTATATGCATATGCTGACAACTTACAGAGCCTAAAGTAGTTTTTATTCTATTGTAACCATAAACAATGCCAAGCCCATAAACACACAACAAGAAAGAAACTACACAAACTGAACCCCTTCCCACTCACCTCAGCTTTGAGCGTCTGGACCTCCCTCGTCAGTTTAAGAATCTTCTCCTCAAGGTCACGCCTATCGGCCTCGCCCTGTTCACGTGACTTGCGCATGTAAGCGCTCATATCATCGCCCATGTGCTCGGCGCCACTTTGGGTGGATAGGAGTTGGGTCTCGAGGCTCTGGATACGATCTGAAATAATGTGAGGTTGGTTAGTATAGTCTATTTTATACTTTGATGCATAAATTTACGGCTCATAAAGAGCTTAAACCATTGAATTTCATTAGCCTATGATAATTTAAAATGGTGTTTATTCCTGAATTTATTTTGAATTGAAAGGTTTCAGGCTTATTCTTTTTCCTTTGAGACAAATGGTTAAACCCTTATTTATCCAAATAAGGGAGAAAGATTACTTTAATAAATTTTCGAAAGCTAAATTAAAATCCAAATTTTCTACTTACTCTGTGCTCTGTTGTATTTCTCTTTTAGAAGCTTGTTCTCGGTCTGCAAGGAACTGTTCTCCACCTGAAGTTTACGAAGCTGACTGTCAGTCACCTCCTGTAATTGAAACAAAGTAAACTTGATTATGGCATGGAAGTCATAACAGTTAGCCAGGATGAACCATATTTAATGAATGCGAAATACATATACAAACGATACGTCTAACCAAAATCCTTGATATATTAAAAAACAACCCTGATATGACTTATTATGTTTTATCTAAAACTAA
Source organism: Hydroides elegans (assembly GCA_001703475.1). Taxonomy (NCBI): domain Eukaryota; kingdom Metazoa; phylum Annelida; class Polychaeta; order Sabellida; family Serpulidae; genus Hydroides; species Hydroides elegans. The sequence goes on along the minus strand of LQRL01182169.1, from coordinate 33,851 downwards.
ATCACCTATCAATATGAAGTGTATGCTTAGTACTACTTTTTCTTGCTCACATTACTCAACACAAAATGCAATACTGTAGTTACCTTGTCGACAATCAAATGGCGCATATCCTGGCCCATAGCACTGCGTCTTCCGGTGCTCAATATCTGGAGCAAAATGTATCGTGTCACAATTGAATGCTTCACATAAAATATCCATTACATCGTTTATCAGTTACAGTTTTTCAATATTTAAGTTGTCCAATGATCAGCATGACCCAAAGGGAAAATCGTCATTAGGAATGGGTGTAACAATCATAACATGAAACATGTATTTTGTAAAAAAAAAAACCTACATTATATCAGATTATTATTTTATAAAGACCAACATTTAAACAATATTTACTCAACGATCATACACTTAATCTATATACGTTTTAGAATTGCTTTAATCAGGTTCGAAAATCGCTTTTAAATTGAGGAAATGAACAATTTTATTTTCTATCACTTACCGAGTCAGGATTCGGTGAGACGCCCCTGGATCCCGGAAGACTCGAACCGGTTCTCTGTTGCAGAGCAGAAGACATGTAATATGGTAGCACACTTTTATTTAGAACAAAGTCCCTACGTATGTAAGACATGTCCGTCGGTCTGTATGGTACGTTAGGAGGAGCTGTTTCATATTTTGTCTTAAGGTGAAAGTCGCGACTTTGCATTAGAGCTTCGGTGTAAGGTGCCATGTTCTTTTTCCCCATCATACCACAATAATCCAGGTTTGATGATAGAGGGCATTTCGCTGGCGGAGAGTAGTTCAGGTTATTGATCTTAGCTTGGATTGGTTTTTGCTGAACAACCATATTCGATTCGAGTGTCTTGGTTGCGGCAGCGAGAGTTTCAGGTGCATGTTGCTTGACTTGAACGTGTTCTACTTTTTCACATGCTTTTTCTTGTTTAGAGCCTGGTTCTTGCTGCATCTGATCAGTAGTTTCCTGTGTAGTTTGACTAGAAGAAGCTTCATCCGATGCATCCGAATGCGAGGGATTTGTTATGACACTTGTGTTCCGACTTGACGATAGTTTGCTCGAATTCTGAGACCCATGTGAAGATAGCTCTTCTTGTTTCATTGCTTCCTCGATGTTTTTCTTGGTCAACGGCTTTGTCGTTTCCGTTTCCTTGTCCGAACTGCAAGGTCGATGTATTAGACTCAATAGTCGGCCAGTGGTCACCCTTGGATTGTCGGGGTTTTCCGCTTTCTTTGCATCAAAGTTATTGGGAAATGATTTCACGAATGTTTCCATCGAGTTGATCTTGGCGACTAGACTGTTATTTACAATTTCCTGTTCGCATACTTTCGTCGCGGGATTATTATACACCTTTTGTTTCACCTGGGGTGGATTGGCTGTGTTCTTGGCAGCACATTCTTTTCTGACCGCCTTGGGTCTGTTGATAATATCAACACTTTGACACCTTGGAGAAAGGACCGGATACTGTAGATTTGAATCCTGTTTACGATGGATCACAGCGGAATGATGACGTTTAGGTTTTTCACAATTACCGTGCCTCGATGTTGTTCTTTCTCTTGACACAATTGGTGAGGCGTGATTACTTGGATTGAAAACGGATGTTGAGGTATTGCTGAAGGATTCATGTGATTGGTTGGTTTCGTTGTAATCTTGTGATTCCGATTGACTTTCAACTGATGCAACTCGTTGTCGTGAGCTATCACGTGACACCTGAGAAGAAGCATTCGAACCTTTATTTGCATTGTGTTGCGAATGACGACTCTGGTCGTAGTTTGCACTTTGTTTCGAATGACGGCTCTGATCGTAGTTTGCACTTTGTTTCGAATGACGACTCTGGTCGAAATATTGCATATTTTGCACGTATTCAGAAGGTCCGCCATTATACAGCGTTGATGCCGAATAGACCGACTGATTACACGATGACGCTATAGAATTGCTTTTGTTTCGTGCCGCGGTAGCAATGGTGTGTCGTCTATCGGGGCGGGTTTTGGAAGGAATGCGAATCGTATTGACGCTCTGTACATATTCCGAGGAATTCGACGCCTGTTGTGTAGGGGTGTTTGACGCTGCCATGTCAAGGTCAATATGAGCAGTCGACACAACAGAATCATTTCGTCGTGAAGTCGAAGCCACAGAATCGGTTCTTCGTGAAGTCGAATCAACAGAATCGTTCCTTGTTTGATTAGAAACAACAGAATTATTCTGTCGAGTAGTCGAGGCAATAGAATCGTTTCGTCGCGCAGTCGAAACAATGGAACTGTTTCGGCTGGCATCCTGCACGTACTCATGCCCTTCTTCAACCTCTCCCTCTTCTTCTTCAGCGTCTCGCTCGTGCTGTGCAGCAGCTTGTGAAGCGGCACGCTGTATAATATTCGCGATCATCGCCGCTATTTCCTGCGACACTGATGGCGGCAGGTCCGTGAAATGCGCAAATCCATCAATATTTGCCAATTCTTCCAGGGCCATTGGTTGGATATTCTCCACAATCTCTTCAACGGCTTCGGCCGGTAAGTGAGGCATCGATCCGAAAATGTGTTTTTGTAACACATCACGTGCCTGGTCAACCGAGCCCTTGCGGAAAAGTGGGCTTGATTTGGATGTTGGTGATGAGCTCTCTTTGGGATTAGGAGCGAGTGTATTCGCATGCGCTTGATGACCGCCTTTCTTTCTGTGTCTATGACCTGCTGGTCTGTAGCCCTGTTTTTGAGCTGGTTGCATGGTTGTATCATCTGAATCCGAGGAGATAGTTTCAAGATTACTGGCATGACTAATTGAAGATCGTCTGCTAGATGATGGAGCCCTGATATTGGCATCATCCATTTTCATCTCAATGGTGTCAGTTTCCTCAACCTCATCTTCCACAAACAACTTTGTCTCCGACAGATGTTCCTCATCAAAATGCACTTTTGAGTCTTTATGAATCACGTGACCGGAAACCAAAATGCCACCGTGATGTCGATCAGTTTCAGTTTTTGTCGGTGATACCTTTTCCAAGCTCTGTGACTTGGACATGGTGACATGATCGCTTGAGCTTCGTAGATTCATCGGAGCTGCGGTTGGATCAGTCGGTTGCGCATGCGCGGAAAATACAAGCGGATGCGATGCTCGTTTCGCTTGGGGATTATGCACCTGGCGATGGCTTTTGTTCTCCGCGGAACCAGATGCTTCCTGGCCGTCATGCGTCGGGTGTTCCCTGCTTATATGAGCGAAATGCTTGCTATCGGGAGACATTTTGTGGACGTCAATGTAGCGACCATCAATTGGTGGTGTTGAACCTCTTGAGGCGGCTGACAAACTGGAATCTGAAGCTCTTCTCAGATACTCTTTGATTTCCTCGTTACTTTGAGGGCTTCCTGCATCCGGTACAACTGTTTTGTTTGGTTCATCGTTTTCATCTTGATCATCCATAGCATTAAATTCATCGGATGATTTCTGCCACACGGTTCTACCATCACTTGTGAGACCAGCATGTTCAAGGGACTCCGTTGAAGATGGATGTACCTTATTAGATCTTTTCGAAAATGAATTAGACACTTTTGGAGGTTTGCCCTTTGGATTTAGCTCATCCGAAGGGGAGTTAGTTATAGGGTCCATCATATAGTCACTGTCCATCACCGTAACGGTATGTCTTCTCTGCATACTAGGAATGGATCCCATCAATCTAGGGATTGCTTCACTATGACGCCTTGGAGAGGTAGTTTCTTTGAGTGATGATTCAGCCTTGTCGCCATAACGACGGTTTGAATTGGTTTGACTGCTTGGTGCTTCGATGATAATAGTCTGCTGTGGTAAATGCGAATCCACGCTTTTTCTAGGATCAACAACATGTTGTGAAGTAGAATTTACACTATGTCTAGACTCTAGCTCTGATCTGGACGGCAAACCATTGATAACAGGACTTCCTGGCAATGAATCATCCATTGCTTCGGATAAGTTCGGCATCTCGACTGGTTGGCTCTCGTTTGCATCCGAAGGGTTGTCCTCAACACCCCCAACAGCCCCAGAAATTGACCGTTCATTGCTACTTGCACCCTGCATTGCAGGATCCTCAATAGTTTCAGTCGGCATAGTCATTTCCTCCGATTCCATCAGAGCTTCACTTAATACTGCATGAACCAGTGAGCCATTCTGACTTTGTTTCGAATCCGACGGAACAATACCAGCGAAGGGTTTCTCCTGGCGGGGCAAAACAAGTGGCTGACCGTGATCTGTCGAATACCGCTTAGTAACATCGCGCCATTCCATTGGAAAGAGGTTATCAAAGAGTCAATGATGACCTCTGGGTTAATTATCTGTGTATCTAGCTTGAACTGAGGTTGTATCTATTCCTGCTCTACAAGTAGAAGATATACATAAGAATATCCGGAAAGTTAATTTTGTTCCATTTAGTAACTTACATGTATATTCTTAAATGCGGCATTTATCATAGGTTGCGTTTTTTCTCCGGCTGGATCTTGAAGAAGTCTAAAGCCTTCATCTTCTTATTTAAGCGGGTCATTGTTTACGATGCCTTTATAAGTAATATTGTAGCATTCATTCAGTTTCCTGCAGTTTCTATCTAACTACAGTGTATCTCCTCTTAAATAAGTTGTGATGATACATTCTTAATAGTGTAACCAACTCATATCCTTCGTTCCTACGATTGTGACCACCCGTACCGTAAAAATAATGGCCTTAGTCTGGGTTTAATCCGCCAGCTGTTTTTCCGTCTTTGCCCGTCTTTCCAAAATATATTGTAATTCGACAAACTAAAATCACACTAATCTAATCTTTAATAGCTTTTTAGATAAAATATTTGTTGCGGTTGGAGAATTTGGAATATTTCATTTTTTTTAAAAATATTAATACTTTCAGTAATTTATACATACACAAAGGCTTATCTTACATGTATTATAATATATCAAAATATGACGTTTTTGTACTGTTAGTTTCTCTGAAGACCCAATATCTGTATCAACTTAACTCACTCTTAAAGTAGACCGAAGCTGCAATGACGACCCCGACCGGCCAGTAACGCTGTTATTCAAAACATTTTCCCGCAATCCCCCCGGATGAGGGGGTCGACCAATATCACGATCAGGGGTCTTAGCTAATGAGCGCAGTTCTTCGAAACTCGAGTCCATCTTGATACTGCCTGGGGACCCGAACTGCCCTGTAAAATTATTTAATTAGTATGCATGTGAACAGTATGAAAAGTAGGGGGCTTTGTCAGACAGGAAACCGCTGGTGTTTCACTAGCATTAATCTCTAAAATTACCTAAGATCATAGCGTACAATATGACTGTCAATTCATTCCATGACCTGCGAATTCGATACTTAACGAGTTATCGATATTAAATAAAGGTTTTGGACATCTTAAATATCGAATTATATAAAATAACGGTACTTCAAATATATACAATTATACATGAGCACTTATTAGATATATCATCAGAACAAGTTTATATTGTTTTTAACAATTTTATCTCTTGTGTTAAGAAGACTGTCCAAGGACAGTGTGCCACTCCTTGCTAAAGTTTCAAAGGAGACGTCACATCAATAATTATATAATTATTCATAACGGTGCAACGGTGATATTTGTCCTACATTGGTCAACGAATAATTGGCATTTTGGTCAATACCAGTAAACGATTATAGATTTTCCATGTGAAAAAAGACCAAGCAAAACAAATTTTAAACTATTGACCACAAGAACCTGCAACATATTTTATAATATAATAAAATTAACAGTAAAATAAAACATTTTTCGTTAAACAACTTATTGAATTTTTGAAAAAAAAATCCTTCAAACGAAATGAAGGTTGAACAGATGAAGTGACTTGACATTCAACACAGGTGTAAATGATTGATAGCGTTGGATATGAATAAAAGAATAGAAAGTATATACATGTATCTAATCAAATTATTATTAGAAATTTGTTTACCCGAAACCAATATGAATATTTGAAGATACAAATAAAATGGTGTATAAAATAGGTCAGTAGTCATCCTTCACAGCATATCGATTTCGATTATGACGTCATAATCATACTGTCGCAGCATAAGTGCAATCTTAAATATTCAAATGGAAATATATAAGCAGTCATAGTTTTGCTTATATAAGCAATATAAGCATGTACTACCACAACTAAAATACTCCAGACCTCAAGGAATATTGTGAACCAAGTTTCATTAAATTCGGCCCAGTACTTACGGAGGAGTAGCATTTTCAAAAAAAAAAAAGTTAACGAACTAAACAAATAAATTTATATATAAATATATAACGGCAAAGTGGTGGGACAATCCCCGTCTTGCTGAAGCAAGCCGTGGCTAAAAAGCAGTAGCTAATCAAAATAATCATTAATTACAAATTTTGACAACATAAAACCTTTTACAGCTACTAAATTGATAACTTTATCTAAGGATTTCCTTTTGTTTACCTATCACCTGGTTGACGTAAACTCCCTGAATAGCTTTCCCTTTCGATCCCGAAATATCCTCAGAAGGTTCTTCAGTTTTAGTCGACTCTCCTACAATTATTTTGAAAGTTGCTTAATACATTTAAGAAGTCTTATCACGAAACTGTAAGGGAACCACAAAGTATTTACATAGCGTTTCAATGGAGATGTATTTGGATTTTGAAGCTGGTCTTTCTTCTTATATTGTTTCAAAGCTTTCATTAGCTGATCTTTTAATCGTCATACCAACTGACTTTTGCCTTTGAACGAGTTAAATTTAAATGGATTTTCTAGAAATATTTTCTGCCAATAATTTTAGTTTACCTGTTGAATCAACTTTCTTTACAATAGTTTTGAATTTCGAAGCGTCTTCACTTTCCAAATCGTCAGTTATGCTTGATTTTCTGAAATAAAACGATGAATAACAAATTATCGCGAGACGGTGCATATAATAAAAAAAATGCAAATGCTGTCGAATAAAATGGGGGAAAAATATATAGTAGAGGATATATTTGTGTTTTTTTTTAAAATTATGTTGCAGAAAAAATATAGACCATGTGGTATACCGCGTGATATAATAAAATGTGAGTTGGTGCATTTTTTTAACTTAACGGGAATTTCTATTGCATTCGTAAACGTATTGCAGTTGCTTCTATTCACATTAAATAAATTCTATAACTGTTTTTACAAGGCATTTATAAGCGTGCCATAAGCCGGTTTGCATGCTTAACACTATTGTTTATGTTTATCTAAACAAGCTTGCATATCATTTTAGATAAATAACGCACTTGATAGTCAAGTGATTACTAAAAACTGTCGAAATATATGGTTGAAACACTTGGAATGTCAATATGATCCACTATAGGTATACAATTAATGCGGTTTTAATTCTGACAAAGGTAATATTTACTCTCCATTAGTGACAAAAACTTTTTCCAAAATATCAAAATTGTATTAAAGTCTATGCAAGCTGATATTTTTTGCACATATTTAGGGACATGTAGATTCCATATTCAATGCCCACACAATTGATTTACGTGTTAATGCTCACAGATGCGATTTTTTAAAACAAATTATTACGTCTTAGAATGTTTCAGCAAATATATATGTATGTTAAACTTATGTCTACTCTGTGAATTCTCATAGGCCTTACGTTACATGCCATTTTTGAAAGTGAATTCTATATATAGTTTGATGCCTTAACAGTTGCCTGAGAAGAGAAGCTGAGCAACATGAAGCCCAGATGTGACAGGTGAAATCTAGGGCTTACATGTTTCTGCCTTGTTAACTAACGTGTGGCATTGATTGAAACAGCTCTGATATTCTAAGCATTTCACCTGAGTGTTCAGCTGTAATTCAACGGCGATATTCTTGTTCTTGATGGAATGACCTTGGTTTTTTATATTTGTGTTGCATATCATTTGAGCAAGCATATGACTATCTGTCTAAAGTCTAAACAGTAAATCTAATAAACATTAACCCGATCTGAATTTTTTTTCATTATTGCGATAATGACTTGAACTAATAATGTCAATATAAGTACCAGATTTTACTCACCCATCGTGGCTAGTCAAGCGCTCAAAAATATTGCGAGTTTTCCTAAATTCTAACGTATCTTCTACCACCGACTCCTCTTCATTACCCGATTCTTCACTATTATCTTCTTCGATCAATTTCAGTCTCTCCCTTCCCGAAAGCAACAACCCATGTTGTTCCTTCGTAAGTGCTTCGCCGGGAATAGGAGTTAAGGGAAGTGGTGGAGGGATATCCACACTATCCCCGGCCGATAAGCTTCGGAAAGGGTTATCCGCAGATGAAGCCGCCGACTTCTTTGAAATATCAAATGATAGCTTTGGCGCCTTGGTGGATTTCTTCCGGGGTTGTAATCCAGTGGTAGAGCTATCCAAGGATCGTCCGAGACTGCTATGATGTGAATAATCCGACGATTTGCTACTGGTGATATCTTCGAAAGATGATCGAGCTGGGTGAGATGGTGTGTGGTGAGGACCTAGAGAGGAACGTCGTGGTCCAGTGGACGAGGGTTTGGGAAACGGATACGAGCCGCTGAGCACGTAGTTGTCCGTCGAGCCCCTGCGAGTAAACTCCGGTCCTGCTTTTCCTGGAAAATAAGAATGAATGAATAAGAATACACTTTCTTTAATATACATTTTGAAAACATTTTAATATGCATATAAATAATATACATATCATTTTTAAGGGGTGACCAATCTAAAAAAAAAACATATACTTCCAAAAGTTACTTGATGTAGAAATATTATATATTGCAGGCAATACAAAACAGCACTTGTAAATATCAAAGTTCCTATCACATACATGTAAAGGATTACTTTATGAATGGTATAGCAAATAATCGTAATAGGATTGACAGATTATTTATAAAAGCTAAAACATGTTACAGTTTCAAATATAAAGCAATAAGGTTTCAACATTTTCGAACGCAAACAACGAACACTATAAATAAAAATGGTAGCAATGGCATGTTTTGAAAAAAAAAACGATTAACTATTAAAACATCTTTACCTGGCATATCTGATATATATATATATCTGCTGTTTTAAACAAGAACACAAAACTTACAAATATCCTAATTCAAATCCATCAACATTTCGAAAGAAAATGTAACTTTTTCGAAGTGATCAAGTTATCAGTAATACTAATAGTGAACGAAAAATGAATATTTCACGAAATAAACTGATACATTGCCTAAATTTTCTGTATCATTTATCATTTCAATTGGGTTCAATAAAATTAATGAATTTTTCATGATACAAATTTACATTATGATCTGGTTATCAGCAAAATATCAACATCAATAAAAAGATGGATGACAATAACCAAGTAGTGATGGCATGTCAGCTCAAATTTTACAAAAACCGTGTTTAGATTGAACGATGGATCCCATTTTTACGGATCACAAAAATACTGAATCGGCAAAATTCGTGATGAGTAGAAATGCTTGAAAAAATATATAGATCCTAAGAAAATTATTACATTAGTTTGTACATGATTGAATCTTTATAGTTTGGCAGAGAAACATTTCGCAGAACAAAATCAGTATAATAATCCAAATAAAAAATGCAGCATTCCTATCGAAATGTCCTTCTGATCCAATCCAGATGCAACCCACCATATAATTAGCATATTTTGCTTATCTACCTCCTTGATCCACCCTTATCGAACTTTGAAGTGGCCGATATTCAATATTTGAGAACGGACATATAGCAAGATACATATTAGTGTCATCCATACTAAGACGGTGTCACTTTAATGTGGAGAGAGTGATAAAATGCGGGCTAATGAGTGA
>LQRL01182169.1:471-14581 GCA_001703475.1 Hydroides elegans | reverse complement strand
AACACATACCTAGCAACTCTCAAGAAACAACTCAAATTGAAAGGTATCAATACCATAGAAAAGGCCCAAAGAATAGCTAGAGATAGAGACATTTGGCGAAGTATTTTAGGATAAATTCGAAAGAAGGAACATCCATCAGAAGAAGAAGAAAAGAAAATAAACACACATTCGTCTTAGCACATATTAATACTTTTTTCATTTCACTTTATATGGATATATAATTATATATGTGGGTTAAACGATAGAATATCATTAAATGATTAACTCATTTACATATTTGAATAACATTAAAAAGACATTTTGGAAAAAAAATTGTTTATGGATTGGAAGGTATAATTTAAAAGGATGAGTTGGTCGCCCTCTAAATTTACCGAAACCAGCATCGAAATAAGGCTAAGACCTGATGACGTTTATGGCCTCGCAACACAAATGGTATATGATCTTCAACGATTATACAGCAATTACACTTGGGAAAGACTGGATGGCACACAAGCATAGAGCAGAGAGCAGCCTGGAGAGACGGGCGACTACTGGTAATGCCCAGTAGCTGTGGCGCATATGCCTGGCAAGGCCTGTACTAGTAGCCCTCAATCGATACAAGTAACCTAAATGAGCAATACACTGAGGGCCGAGCGAGAGTGAGGGAGGATGATCGGCCACCGGGAGAAACATGGAGACGACAACGTCGCGTTTAAGGACAGACATGTCAAACAATGTGGATGTTGTAGAACAAGCGAACGTTAAATTCAATCGAGCTTAAATGGGGTGCCCGCCAATCGTTAAATTTGAGTAACGCGCAAGGGAATTTTGAGAGGTCAGACTTAGAGCTAATCAAGAAGAGTGAAAGATGTGGAAAGAATAAATGGGCTCGTTAAATGGGAAAAAGACAAATTCCAGACTCGGTGAATACCTTGATACCCTATAAGACGCCTTGAACGCCATATTGAATCTGACAGAACCATTTCAGGTGGGAATTTCTAACATCTTCAACCTCGAAGGAGTATATAAGAAGGCAAGAGCAGCACCGTCTCCGGGGCCTAATGGGGTTCCATGCCAGATCTACAAGAGTTGCACCAAGCTACTCAACAGATTAAAAGTAATCAGTCAAAGCGGAAAAGAAACTGACAGCTGGATAACATCGGAGGATATCTTCGCCCCGAAGATTAAAGACAAATCGGTTTAGGATGATATATATCCAAAACTTTGAGTGAAAGTGATTTCTATCCATAGTATCAAGACAGATGACCACATATTTGTTGATAAACGAGTACCTATATACCTCGGTATAGAATGGACTTAATCTATGTGTATTTGACTGTATTGAACAAACAGCCGTCATGGGCCAGATTATACAAGAGGCAAAACAATCGAAGGAGAATTGGCGGTGTTCACACAAATTAGTTGAGCTAAAGCTCCTGCAATACAACATGCCGAAAAAGGAAAACCCTATTAGAAGTCTCTTTCTCGATTCAGAATAAGGTATTCAGTTGTAGACTACACCAATGATTGGCGGGATCTTGGGAAAGGCATCATTACGGAATGCACAATATTGCCAATATTGTTCGCACCAGCTATCAGCCTGCAAGTAAAAATTACATATCACAAATCTAAAGAAGCCGTAGAAAAGTCTGGCAAGGTGCAAATACCAACTCGAGCATTTATGGGCAACATTAAGGTGATAGCTTAGTCGATTGTTCAGGGCAGATGGATGCTAATATCTACAGTAGAAGAGAAACCGATCAAGTATATTGGAAAGCATTTCACCCTCGATGGAAATGATGGTATACATGACCTGACAAAGCAAGCTGAGGTGTGGCTAAAGGAAGTCGACAGGAGTAGCCTCAAATGCACATACAATTAATAGTGCTATCAGCATGGGATACTCCAACGACTCATCTGGTCAATTGTGATTTATGACGTCCCATTGACTTAGACAGAGAAGCTAGAATGGAAAACGAGTACTTTCCTACAGTGGTTGCTGCTACAAAAAGACCTTAGTAGCATCGCATCGTACATCAAAAATGTGTTCTGCAGCTACCAATGACATCCAAAGTTGAGCAATATTAAATCTCCGAAATTTATCACTCAGTGATCCTCCACAATGATAAGGATGACAAAATTAAAAATGTTCAAATATACTATATGACGGGGCTTTAGTAGAAGGCACAAATGCGTAAGGCGAGGTAGAATCCAAGCTGGGGCATAAAGACCTCGTTGACACCATCAACAAAGGTAGATTTGGCTTAGGATGCATTCCTCAAGCACAACGGAAAGGCGAAAGCAACTACCAGAGAAGGAAAATAGACCAACAAGAGGTGCTCCACACAAAGAAGAAATGAGACCAAAAAGGCAGTTAATTTGAATGAAATGTGGAAAACAAAGACAAATAAGCAAAATTTTGCTATTGCCGCCTCAGAGTACGATGTGCTTCTATCTCCTAGCAACCTAGCGATATGGAAGTAAACAGACGATCCGGCATGTGAATGCTGCGGAAGGCGGGAGACATGATGAGCTTATGTCCAATATTGATTTCAAGAGATAATTAATTACCAATATAGTCATGACTAGATATTCAAGCCATAGCGGGAATTAAATTCGGCAAGGCAGAGCAATGTATGCGTAATTATTGAGCTAACGGTATCCTGGGATGAAATAATCGAAGAGACTCATGAACAAAAATTGCTGAAATACGCGGAACTGGTCGGTAAATGCAAAACCAACAGTTGGAAAACATGATGCTTTCCGTATGAAATCGGATGTCGTCGATTACAGGTCAGTCCACATTGAGATCGGAAAAGGTGTTAGGCGTCAAGGAAAAGAGGAGCAGCGCATAATGATAGACATGACAGAGAGAACAGCATCAACATAGATGTGGATCTGGAATAGAAAGATATATATAAATCCTGACAATGACACCACTGAACCACATGACGCACAGTAAACCCAACCAACGTGGTAGATCATAAATTTGCAGAATGTGATAAACATCGAACCCTTAAATGCCCTAAACGACTAAACTGACCGCGTAGGATAGATCCATTACGGCAATAATGTTATTAGTAAGTTCTACTCAGTTAAAGTGTTTGAACGCTGCTCCAGGTCCACTGAACATGCCAACCAGTACTTGAAGGCCACGAACAACGGTATGGAGGACCTGGACGAGGAAATTATAGCAAACTATAGTAGCCTAAACCATGTGGAACAAGGAAACTGGCTAATCCAGTGGTGACTGAGGCAAGTTTGAACGAAAAAAAAACTGAAGGCTATGAGAGCCATTTTACAGGCAAATACAAAGTGTGTAATAGAGTACAGAAGGTAGCTGCTGAAGTCCGGTGATGTAATCGGCGAGGCATTACAAGGAGACAAATACTAGACCCATATTCTCCGCTCTCCTTATCCTTAAACTTATGCTCAAGTTAAAGTATTCTTTAAAAGAAAATTATATCTTTTACCTTTAATTACCTTCAAATTATTCCATACTAAAATTGAAAAGTATTAAAAAATGTTTTTTTTTTAATATGAGAGTATAGTTGCTTTACAACTGACGGTTAAGATATGAACTGCAAATATAAAGATGAGAGAGGGGAAAATAAGTTCCAAATTATCAGGATGGAGTTTGAGAATAAAGCTTATTAACTTTAAGTATAACTTTAAGATTGAGCGGAGAATCGCGACCCTGATCATGCGAGCGCAGAATACATGATATGCCGTGGGCAAACAAAAAAGACTGGCCAGGAAAATCATTATTAGGCAGCTACATATGGCGTTGCAAAGATAACTACTACAGGAGGATAGTAACTACAGCAAGAATTGATGAACTAGGAGCTCGTAGTAAGCCGGCCGCGGGTGGATAAGGAAAAAAAGCCTTGTTGAGGAGCGTGGTATAGCTGGTCACCTTCATAATTCCCCGAAACCAGCAGCCACACCAGACGAATTCCTGATTTCGCTCGCGTATCAAGATATATCCGAGATATTAACTAACTTTCGAAATTATATAAGTTATATTTCCGCATGCAGTGGCATTCATATCCTAAAATATGAGTGATGCATTGTGCTGTATGAATATTATCAAAATTGGTGTCAAAATAAATTATATTCGAACGTGTTTAAAAGTGTTTTAAATTGTTATTTCATTATACATAGAATCAAATAATGGATATGTCTCTAGTTGTAGGATGACATTAAAGAATGCACATTGGCTAAAAATCCATAGCGGTACCCTGGTCTGCCCACCAAACATAAATTTGATTCAAATTACAAGTCAAAGATGGATCAGCCCAGGAACAATCAACAGTGACAGGAACTTTGAAGAACTAGATAATAATTGGAGATAAACAGCATATAGAGAAGCTATAAATAGATATAAACGACACGTAATAAATATGAAACAATAAAACAACAAAGTGGGCACGCTAGCATAGACCCGAAACTCAGCATCGTGTAGAGATGAAACTCAATACAATAATCATATTGATACATAAAATGGACAGAGATATTGGGTGAGACTAGACAACAAAGGAAAAATTATATCCGGTGCGACAGGACACTGTTTCGAAAACGACAACATCGTGGAACAAGACACTGCAATGATAATAGAAGACATAGAATCAGCATGAAGTAAGAAATATTGACGATAAAAAGTGAGATTGACAACAATTTCCATTGTCGAATGAGCTCGTTCTGAGCTCGTGAAGACAATCCTAAATGATTTGTAAAATGTGACGCGAAATAATAGAATTGGTCACCAGGGCTGAACTGAGTCTATATAAGGTTTACAACTATTTCCCAAAATTGGCTAACAGACTATAAAAATTGATAAAAATGAGATGAAGAAAAGAACAGATCCGACAGTCTCTGAGACAATATTTGCGCCGAAAGAGCAGATTTCGACCTAGATGTTCCAAATCAACTAAATTCAATGCACAATGTGGGCGGTACAATATACAAGTTCTTGCTATTCAGGAGCCAGACAAGTTTCTTGCTATGAAAAAAAATACATAGACACCTTGGTATACCGGGTGCATTATGGTGCAGTGAGCAAATATGTCTCATAACGCGAATCAAACAAGGTGCGATAACGAAAACGGGCAGTAATAAGATTTGAGCTGGCAAACGCGTAGGAACAAATTCTGCATCAGTTGATCGAAATAACGCTCCAGAAAGATTATCAAAGGTCAGAAAGCTTCTATTCATTACCCCCATCAGCTTCAATTTGCGTTTTGTCTTATTATGTTTATGGTTTAATGGCAAAAGAAAAACTAGAATAAATAATAAGCAAAATTGTGATGAGATTGCTAAATATACCGACGTTTTCGATTTGAGCAAAAGACGCAGTAGAACGCATATCGAGGATTAGAAACAAAAAAATCCGTCTTGCTATAAGATCCATGTATTTATTTCATGGTTGAAGCATTATGTCGGGCAATATATCTCCCGGACAAAATATTTTTGTTGATTGCTCGGCATGAACGACAGTGTATATATCTAATTTTTAAACGTCAATTATGTTCAATAAAAGCAAAAAGATCCTCAGGTCTCTTACGTAATCGCTTAGTGACTCTCGGGATAGGGAATAGTATTACTCACGCCATTCGGGCACGAGCATTAAAATCACCTTCCCTCGTGTCAATAGCCATTTATGGATAGGAACCTTCGGGTATTATTCCTGTTGGAATATTGTCTACTCAAACCAGAATAATATCTAATAATCCTGCTCGAGACACAACGTTGAAAAAGTATACACACGGGGACACAAGAAAGTCTTTGAAGTCCTATCAACATCTTAGACAAGGCCCACACTAAATACAGCGGTAGTGACGGGAAGAAGCCCAGGTTCTTCAGGTTTGTCAGATAGACGGACGGGAAGCGCTGAAAGCACTTTAATACTGCGACAAGAGGCATCATGACAACAAGTTGTGGCAGGCGAACTAGAGTAGACGTGAGAATAAAACATTCTTTTTCACAGTATATAGCTACCATGAATAAATTACCAGACATCGTGGTATGGTCATTGATATAAAAAAAAACATATAAAGAACGAGATAACCAAGATCACAAAGCGACACAAGTAGCAATGATAACTTTAGCCAAGCTAAGAAAAGAGTGGAATGAATGGTGTTTCCATGTCGAAGTAGGATGATGTGATTTCCGGCTCAGTCAGTGTGAAGAGCTCTACAGAGACTGGGTATATCACTCAAATAAAGAAGGTCATAAAGGAGACCGGAGGGCCAATAGAAAAGGCACCCGTATGCATTAGGAGATGTACAACAGAGAGCCAACTGGTTCCAAGAACGGGCCATCGGATGATGGGATAAATCCAACTGGCCTACTTCTGGACGTCATGAGAGTAAGGGCTGTGACGACCAATGAAAGAAGAAATCTTCTGATGTTAGGGCCGATGAAAAAGCTGCTAAAGTTTTTTAAAGAAGTTATTGAAAATTAGATATATGTTTATTTTTTACTTGTAAATATGCCTCATCTCTTTCTCCAAACACATGTAAGGGTCTTTTTTTAGCAATGCTATATGCTATCATTTTTTTGCTCTACCTTTTTGTGTTGCTATTGGGGTCCGAAACATAAACCCGTTTAAAACCCCCTACAGGTATCAGGCCCCACTTGGGACCTTAAAACATTCCTGAATCTCATTTCATTTCCCAGCACTTTGATTTATCAAAGATTGTTTTACCAAAAGTTATCATTTTGAGATATTTCGAGTATCCTATCCATCTGATCGAAGTGTATGGCTTATATCCAGTCCCATAAAAAACTGCCGTTTTCAGCCAGATCATAAAAAAAGGCAAGGAAATATAACGGAGAATTTTTTTTCTGTTCTCGTTAATTTGATAAACCAGCCACTTTGGAGTAAATCGATGACATAGTGATGAAAACTAGGACTGTAGTACACGGAAAATGGATACAGTCAACTTGGTTTAAATTATTAACTTGACAAGCCTCATGATAAAGAACGGAAAACAAAAAAGAAGTCTCAAAAAAATATTTAACTCCAATGCCAACCGTGCAAGACGATTAATAAACTACTTCTGAAAGTGGTTTACAATCGGCTGAAAGAATACACAGATAATTGAAGACATTGTCGTATGGAGGCCTTGTTTAAATAAGTGCATAAGAGTGGACTACCATGATCTTATTGATAGTTTTGCTACTTTTATACTTTAGAAGCTGTAGACCAGAACAGTGCTGCCAATCATTCTTTGATATATCAAAGCTATCCGATATTTAAATGTAGAAAATGTTTGTATTGAAGACAGCTTACACTTAAATGAGATATTAATTTAAGTCTTCTAATTAATTTACAAGATAGATTTATTTTGTGCAGTACTATATGTATTACATTACAAACAATGAAAAGCACAAAGGTGTTATGTGCAATATTCGTTTTGAATCAAATATGTATGCAAGCATAGTCTTTCTTCATCTTATCGATCAGCCTTGTTGAGATGACCTGAATATTGCATACATACAGTAATTAGTGCCGTTGGAACCATATACCCGGCTATCTTTGTAGTTCTGTTGTTGTTCGTATGACAATGTTTATTTTTTTTGTTCATAGTTAATTATAAGGATCTCTAATGTCTAAACAAAGATAATTGATTTTACGTCCTTACGTCCGCAACGCGACTATAGTGCCGCTATTAAAAAAATCATTGGTCTAAAGTAACGTCATCACTGCAGTCTTTTTAAAAACTGAAAAAAAAACAATGTACATTTACTAAGTGAATTCACTAAGTTGTTCCAGTGGTTTTGACTGTGTACTTTGTAAGTTATTTGGACTCTTCCTCTGGGTTAGGTGCTGATACGATTGTGGTACCTCAAAATGAGTGTTGGATGTGTTTGAGCTCAAATGGGTTTATATATGTCAAACTTATATTACTTTTTTTTGCATCTCGAAAACTAGCTCTTGATGTTGTTTATTTGTTCTTTGAATAGTATTCTACAGTAGTATGGTTATGAACCGTCCTAAATGTAGAGCACCCCTTGAGATGCTCTTCTTAAAGTGTGTTCCTTTTAAAAAATATATTAAGCTACAAACATTCCAAAATTACCCTTTATATACAAGAATCTAAGGAACAGCTTTGCCAATAAGTTTATTTTTTCTGTTGGCAAATCCATTCGAAATTTGTTTTTCGGTCATATTAATTTATATAAAGCTAGATATTTTCTAAATGTGAGCCCATAAGCAAAGTAAATTTGAAAACCTCATCGCAACAGACTGTTTCAAAATGGCCGAAAAACATTCGTGATTTAAAAAAAAAATTTCGTTTTAATGGAATATATCTGAATTCGCTCATATATTTCTCACAATTTAAAGCAAGTAATGTTTCAGAAATAATATTTGCAATATATTTTGTCTTTTCATAGACTGCCATGTTATGCATTACGTGTATTCGTCTTGCGAAATCAGCAACCCCATCCGAAAAAATAACATGATTGCATGAGCGAACCCGACGTGTAATGATACTCATATCGTAATACAATAATACATACATTTCCAATTGGCTAGCTACAGTGTCCTTCAAATGATTGTCTTTTAATTCTAAACATAGCATGAAATCATGGTAAATTTCAAATATAATTAATGTGGCAAGGTGTCATGCAAAGTGGATACTCGTACTCGTACGAATATAATGTTTTTTTTTTAATGGGATACTTTGAATTTACTTTTACCACTAGTGGCAAACGTGATATACAAGGAACCTAACGTAATCTAATATTTTTGTTATTGTGTGAGTGGTTTGGATTTTTAATGATTTTTTTTCTTCTTCTTCCCGGGGTGCACCCGAAATCGAAGCTCTAAACACCACATTATCTAATAATCGCACATGTGCGCTCACTTTGTCAAAATCCACGTTTTCAGGTATCTCCAATAATCGCACACTGTAGGATTATTACACAGATAAAACAAACCTACAAGTATATAAAATGCAGGATATATATTATAAATCCCTAATTTATGTATTTAAAAAGCTGAAAATAGTCATCATGACACCAAGAAGATTCGTAGTTGGTTTCGTTTTTCTCGAATCCAGCATTCTCATTTTCAGCCAAAAATATCTGTACCCAAATTTGCCGGCATTTCAGTTATTTCTTTTAATTAGTTTTAAGCAACCAGAAGTTGGGGGATGTGCGTTTATTAGATATAAAATTTGTTACTTTGGCAAGGGATGTGCGATTTTTAGAGAGTGTGCGATTATTAGGGAGAATACTATAACCTTTATGTATATATGTGACCGACAGGTTCAGAGTATGCCACATGTCATTGGTCTGTCCCTTTAATTATTTTTTTTTGTCAAAACCACTTTTTTATGAGGATGTTATATATTTTAAAGCATATAACAACCAAGGGATGAAGTTGTATAAGTGAAGTTATTTGATTTTTGCCACAAAAATATTATTCATTGTATATTTCGAGTGGCATAGCAATCCTGTGGCGAAGAAATTTTTTAATCCATGGGGATACAAGGTCACTGACTTTTTTATTCACTCTAAAGCCTAAATATCCGGAATTTCATTTTGTAGGTAAAACAACTATAATGGATGGAGTCAATTCAATACAAAGTCCTCGGAGTTCCCACTCATCTCACAGTCTTTTGCCACCTATTATAGCCAATGAGTGCGACCGACAGTTCTTAATTAACCTTAACCAATATATCGACGAGGAACTTAGTAAAGTTAAGGACAGATTTGATTCAGAACAGAGATATGCAGTGTATAAAGCAGCTTTTAATCAGGTAATTGGGTGAACAAACATACAAGTAAGTCCTTATACATTGAATAGCAACCTATTAAGCGTAATATTTCATATGGATAACGTTGCTTTCTTTGAACAAACGGTGACGGAGATACTTTTTATTACGTTTTATGAAATTTAGAATGTTCAAGGTCAATATTGTATTATTGAAATAAGCTTAAGACTGACAAATACACTTTCCATCGTGAATAGAGGGAACAAATATTAGCAGTGATTTTGTACAAGCAATTTATTCCATGATCAATGCGAATACAATCACGAAATGTTCATTTCTTTAAAAATGTTGAGATACTCGACTATAAGCCAGGATAAGCGTTTGAGCGTACACTTTAATGTTGACCTCTTTTTTTTTTGTTCTAAAGCAAAATCGGTATTGTTTTAAGTTTGTTTTTACCTTTTATATCAGATCATCGACTATGTGACAGCGTATAAACCGCTGCTGACGGCGGTCAAGGCTGAATATGAAGATTGTATCGATACGATTTTACGCGGTCAAAAAGAAGCGTTTTTCTTGAGTGGTAAACTCAAGGCTATGGCATCAGAGCCGAGCACAATCCGCAACTACCGCAAGCGCAGCGACCAACTCGAACAAAGGTAATTATCATGCTGCGATGGACACGCTTATGATGTTATATAATCAGGGGTTAGGGCTAATTACAAATTAAAAAAAATGTCTAACCATAGATTTATAGTCCAACAGGTTGTGATTTTCTGGTTAGTCTTATTTAGTGGTTATGCTTTACATAACCTTTAAAACTAGCAAGACCTGTATTTGATACTTTAAAAAATTATTTTGTCTTATTTAAGGTTGTCTGTTATCCGCGACGACAACTCGCGTCTCGAAAGCGAAGTACAACGCCTACGTCAGGCACGCGACGAAAAGGAGCGACGCGCCCAAGCTATCGCAGAACCGCCTGTGCGCGAGATTAAGCGAGACCGGCGCCATATCCCAGGTTTGACTGTAGAGCAGTCGACTGATTTGAAAGTCCTAACATCGGAGTTGTCGAAGCTAGAGCGACAATTGCGAGATTTGAAAATCAGTTACAAAACGCGGTTTCAAAAGAAGGATACACAGCGGGAGCTCAAGGAGCACCTAGCAACAAAAGTAGCTCACAGGTATAAAATGAATATTTTTTTACTTATTAAAAGGTTAAAAAGGGTGTTAACTATAGCATATTCTGATATATGGTTAGTATTAATAATCTTTAATTACAAATTTTGTAGGCAGTGTGCGACTTAAGTGTTTTAAAGCCGTTGGCTCGACAACCGCTTGAGTCGCACACTGAGTAGAGGTTCAGGTTAGCAGTTAGAACCTGAATAATTAGAAGAATATATTTCATATTTACATTTCTAACTCCTTATAAAAACAGAGACCAACTGATAGAATATACGGAGGCACAGAAGCTGCGGCGTCTAAAACTTAAAACGGCGACAGAAGCGGCTCAAGCATATCTCAAAATTCAACCTCCTCATCAAACCATCGGCGATGCTGTCATAACGGCCCTTACGCGCCAGTCCAACAGCCTTGCTGTCGAAAAAGGTATATGTGTGATTATTAGTGCTAATGTGCTTTATGGGTTGAGAAATTGCTATTATTGCGTTTTCCGTCGTCATATTTGAATGAATAAGTGATAGAGAATATTTCAGGTCATGAAAGACGGTTACAAGCATTAAACCTCGTCTAAGAACAGGGGTAAAAATATACTATATTTTGAAGCACACAAATTGCCATTAAATTTTCATTTTCAAATGTTAAAAAAAAACAATGAATTGTATATTTTTGAAACTCTATTCCTAAAAGGCGAGGAAGGCAACGCCCGAGGCACCCCGAGCACGACCTTCGAGGAGGACGATCCAACCCGAGAAAAGGAGGCCGAGATGATGTTGGAGTACATCGAGAAGTTCAATGAGTTGATGGAGGACAATAAGTACGAGGAGGCGGCGGTGCATGCGGCCAATAGTCCCAAGGGCATACTGAGGACGCCGGAGACGTTCAATCGCTTCAAAGGTAGATTTTGTTGCATTCTAAATTTGCACTATATATATTTAAATGTAGGATTGATATTTGAGTGAACCGAATAATGTTTGTACTAAAAAAAACATTTATAACAGAGGGAGCAAAGTGACGTGGTGTTGAGAAAACCTTTGATCAGTAAGCTAGAGGTATGTGATTTAATCAATGTAGTTTTCATTGACTATGATTATATTAAAATTTAAAAGGTGCACGAAAGGTGCCTTGCATTTCCAACTTCTCGTCATTTTTCAGATGTCCAGGACCAGCACAGTGGCAAAGGTCCGTCTCCTCTGCTCACTTTCTGTGATTCCCTCATGGCCACAGTGCCCGCTTACGGTACGCCACCTGGGGAGCAGTTGTGTGTCGAGAGCGTCAAAGTGGCGCTCAGGGAGAATCGCATGGACCTGCTTATGCATTGGATAGCTCAAGACAGGTGTGTTATAAAAGCTCATTGAATACTTCATCCTGGAAATCGATCAAAAAGTCCTGGAAAGTCCTGGAAATCGATAGATTTAATTAATTATTGTATGATATTTAAATGAGAAAAACGGTGTTAATCCACTACTTTTTCGCCAGCGCCTTCGGCGCTCGCACATTAATCGTACTTCCAATTATAATCTCTCATTTGAATTTCAAGGAAGGCATACCCCTTGAAAGACCCTTTACGTACATAACCTTTTTGCATATATCTATAAGGTGAATATGATTGCAACATTGCATGCAAACTTAATAAATCATCAGTGTCGATGAATGTGTCTGGACAATTCGCGACTTGACAAATTCGCACCAAGGACGATTCGCGACTATTTATTTAATTCGCGAGTATAATTTTGAACGATTCGTGAAATTGCCCTGAACGATTCGCGACTTTCTTTTAAATGTCGTCCCTTAAACTATCGCTTATCAGTTTCAGTTTTTCAATTTGATCCCTTTTATAAAGCATATGATAAAGAGATATGATCAAGCCAGTGTTCGCGGTCAACGTTGACTCATGGCTGGTAAATTTTCCATCGGACCAGTACCTTTTTGCAGTTACTGGCCCGGTGTTACGGTCAGAAAAACCCGCCCAACTTAAAAACCCCCCTTTCGCTATATGTTCTTTATTAACATGATGAAAATCTCACATTCTCGAGGGGGTTTTTTAGTTTTATCAATAATCACGAGACGGGGCAGGTTTTCCTGCCCAGCGAGAAAAACATGAAGTTCACCCTGGGCTAGAAAACCCCCATCGTCTTATCTTATCAGAAAAACCCGCCCAGCTTAAAAACCCCCCTTTCGCTATATGTTCTTTATTAACATGATGAAAATCTCACATTCTCGAGGGGGGTTTTTAGTTTTATCAATTATCACGAGACGGGGCAGGTTTTCCTGCCCAGCGAGAAAAACATGAAGTTCACCCTGGGCTAGAAAACCCCCATCGTCTTATCTTATCAGAAAAACCCGCCCAGCTTAAAACCCCCCTTTCGCTATATGTTCTTTATTAACATGATGAAAATCTCACATTCTCGAGGGGGGTTTTTAGTTTTATCAATTATCACGAGACGGGGCAGGTTTTCCTGCCCAGCGAGAAAAACATGAAGTTCACCCTGGGCTAGAAAACCCCCATCGTCTTATCTTATTTATTTAAGTATTTAGTGGCACTATCTTATCTAAGGTAAAGATAACACGATGAGAGAGACCTTAATGAAAAATATTAAATCAGGAAATAATTTTGGGAGATGAATATAATTGAAATATTTCTATTCAAATTAAACTATTTTCATCATATTGGCCCCATCATCTTACTCTAAGAAATAAAATAATATGTTAATCAATATATTCAATGTAAAGTTTTTAATAAATATAATATTTATATACATATCTTTCGGTAATGAACTACATGTACTAGGTCATAATATATAAACATTAAATAGTATAAAATCATAACAATTCATTGAATATTAACAGTCAGAATATTTTTTTTTTCAACATCTATTTTATCGGTGTATTGATTACAATTTTATCAGTGATCCAAGTTAAGTGAGCATAAAGTTTATTATAATCATTAGTATTATTATCATTCTTAATAAATATTGCTATTGTTTTTTTTCTTATAAAAATAGCGTATATTTGACAGGGTGACCAGCGTCAGGGAAAATCAGGGAAAATCAGGGAATTTCAACAGCCCGTTTTCAAATCAGGGAAAGTCAGGGAAAACGGACCTTTTTGTAGAAAATCAGGGAAAAATCAGGGAATTTCATAATGAATCAGGGAAAAAAATCAGGGAATTTTGTCATTGTATTTATTTGGTTTTTTTTTAAAATAAAATTTCAAAAATTTCGCTCGCG
>LQRL01182156.1:0-13999 GCA_001703475.1 Hydroides elegans | reverse complement strand
TAATTTTATTATCGAACAATTTTATTCAAATAATCGTTTGAAATGAAGCAACACCCTGAAAATTATAGCAAATACCATACACACACAGCAGCACTTAAAGGAAGCATGGACCTTTAGCCTTTTATGGGCACCCAGCAGCTAAGCAAATCCGCCGATTTCCCATTGAAAATGTTAAATTTGTTCGTTAACGATGAAACGAAGTTTTATTTAATACACTCAAATATTAACATATATGCAATATGATTCAAAATATATAATTGAGCATGTGAATAGAAGGGTAGAGCTAGAAGTACAATACTTATCAATCAATTTAGTTACGCCAAAATGCAAAAGAAAATAGCAGTAACGAGTATTAATAGAGAGTTTGGGCAAAAAATACTATTCCGGGATAACTATGTTTCGGTCAGCAGATTTGAATGACAATCCATTGTATAATGACTTAGACTTTAGTTATTCAATGAAATTATTATGCCTTACGTTTTGCAAAATAAATCGACTGAATTTATTAATAGTTTGAATAAATGTTTTTAACATGTTAAGCATTTTAGTGGTTAGATTATTTGGGTAAAGATTAAAACATACGTGCCAAAACGCCGTTATCCCGGTCTGAATTTTTTTGCCCAAACTCTCTAGTAAATAACGAGATTTCGAAATCAGTGTCAACAACAAAACATATAGTATGAATTGTAAATAATGTTCAAATTATATTGAAAAAAATATAATTATGCTCTTTTAAAGTGTAATACTGTTATCATGGTTTAGTATAACACTTTAAAGTAATTGATAAGTAAACAAGTAATATTATAATCTTGAGTAGCATTGAGGTGAACATAATAATATAAACATATATTTTCACGTCTTCTTAATTTATTGTTATTGATCAAGGTCATAACTGAGCATCAAGCTTGGCTATTGTAGACATATTCGATATTATATTTCCGGTTATAGCGTCGCTTGTGCTGAGATGCTTGAAGATTTTAATAAATGAATAAGTAAGCTATATTGGTGTTATTTCAGGACCTCCACACATATCTACATGGTGTCAGATGTCCATTTATAATACGAAGACATTAATAATATACCAATATGGCAAGCGCACTCAGACATTCATGTCCAAGGATTAATAATGTTCGAATGGGTTCAAACTGTTCAAACGTTCAAAGTTGAATAAGCTAACAATGTCAAGGCCACGCAAGTATTCTTTCAATCTTGGAAAGTGGAGATCCGAGAATTTGAGGGCGTTCAAAACGTTCAAAAGTTCAAAGTTAAAATAATTGTAGTTTTTAAGCCTGATATAATTTAATGTTTAATTATTCATATTTTCAAATAATGTGACTAGTTTTTCCGAAAAATAAATATTAATATTAAAAACAATATATTTGAAATAATAAAAACCAAATAGGAATCTACATGGATAATTTTACGCATTTTTTTCAGCGTCATCAAATTTATCGCGTAATACGCCACAATCGAATCAAATCATAACATAAATGTAATGTGATGGTTACTGTCATAGGAATAAGATACATGTAGGTGTTATTTATCAATTCAAATTATTAACTTTCTTTTCAATATTTTCAATGTAATATTGAATACACATATTACAAAAACATATATCAAATTAATCGAAAAAAGTTATTTCAAATGTTTACATTTTATTTGAAAGTTTACAATTATAAATTGTACTTTTTATAAGAGGCTCATGAAATGTTTTTTTTTCATTCACAATGAAAACTCGTATTATTTATCAAATCAAATTATTTACTTTCTTTTCAATACTTTTAATGTAATAATGAATATACATATTACAATAACATATATTAAATGAATCGAAATAAGTTATTTCAAATGTTTACATTTTATTTGAAAGTTTACAATTACAAATTGTACTTTGTATAAGTGGCTCATGAAGTGTTCTTTTTTTTCATTCACAATGAAAATCATACTGATCGTATAAATGTATGATAAAAAAGTAAAGGGAAACACGAGAAATATATTTAACCATATATCAAAATGTTGCTGTCCAAGAAAAAAAGTTCCATTAATTCAGTGTTCACTTAATTCAAATGATCACTTTGAAAAGTGCAGCAATAGTTTCGCCTTGAGTATTAAAAGTATATTGATCCACTCTATTGATTTAAGTTAAATGTAACATATAATGATCTAAACTCTACACAGTCTTTGGTTCGAACATATTTTGCTAGATGACAAGCATCATCATTAAACACCTAAAGCATTTTAGACTATTCAGTTAATAACCTTTTATTAGACGTAACAACAATTACGTAATAATGACGTAACGTAATAATAACTGCAGCTATCGATTTATTACGTATTTGACGTCGCTATGGTTTTCCAATAATTGTTGTTTGTCGACTTTGTCATATGTTTTATTGAAAATGCGTTTAAAGTAATCTTATCATTGTTATATTTTTTGCATTTGTTCATTATTTTATAACTTTTAATCATTTTCATAGGTTGATTGGTGTCTTTTTGGAAAATATTCTTACAGAAAGTCTTTATTTCTTTATAAAGAACAAGTTTGAACCTTTGAACAGTTTGAACGTGTCTCCATATAATTTGATTTCTCCTCTTATTCACTTGTAAAACTACCTGTAGTTTTACGTGTCAACGTTCTTTGATTTATGAAGCAGTAACTTTGAACGTTTGAACGGTTTGAACGCCATATCACCTTAATGTCGATTTTTAAAACTTTGTTTTAGCTCTCCATAAGTGAAATCTAAGATATCAATATTATATCATATTTGCATATTTCAACTTTGAACGCTTGAACAGTTTGAACCCATTCGAACATTACCAATCCTTGGACATACCTCCACTCAGAAGACCAAAAGAACTCAGAGGGCCTTCGAAATGGATTTATACATACATGTTGCCGCAGCAAGACCAGATGCCGACGACAAGACTATCTCATACACGCTCTTCAACCTCGCTGGTAAGGAAGCCATTGAACGTTCTAGGACATTTGCTTATGGTGAAGAAGAATCCGTAGAAAAGCCAAAGTGTTTAAAACAAAAGTAAAAGGAACTTTGTGAGCCGCGGAAAAATTTGATAATTCTTCTACACCGGTTCAATACACGTAGTCAGCGCCCGAGTGAGTCATTTTCGTCATATTTCGTGGATTTGCGGAACCAAGCGGATAGTTGTGAATTCGGTGATACAATGACAGAATTCATACGTGATCGAATTGTGTGCGGAATTCACTCTGACATTTTCCGAAGGTTGCTGCTAAGAGAGCCCGAATTAACGCTTGACAAGGCATATGAACTATGCATCATTCACGAGATGGCAGATTTGGACAGTCAAGGAATAAACAATTATCCCAATTTTACGCCAAGCGTCAACTCAATCAGAGAAAAAAAGGATTAGAAAGCAAGAAAAGTTAAGATGGTAAGAAATTGCAAGTATTGTGGCGAAGATCATCCTGTGAGACAGTGCCCTGCATATGGGGTCCAGTGCAAAAAGTGTGAAAAACTTAATCATTTCCCGAAAGTTTGTTTGTCCATGAGCGATAATACCCCCCGGAGACCATATACAACTCGGAGACGTTCGCAACCCGATTCCCAACAGCTGCACGAAATCGATTATGATGATGATCAACAACAAGAAGATATCATGGAGCACTATGTGATTGAAGCGGTAGGCATGCCGGGATCACAGAGTGAAATTCATATTACGGCTATAGCATCTGGAAATCGTTTCGATTTGAAAATTGACTCAGGTGCGAAGAGCAATGTTGTTTCCATGAACACGCTACGATCCATGAGAATCCCCTTTACAATCAAAACATCAGAAAGGATCACGCTGATATCATACTCAAATACGGAAATACGTACGTTAGGAACCTGTGAATGACAATGTGTTATTGCGAATCAGAATGCCATTCTCAAGTTTCATGTCATCGAAAAGCCAGTGAAGAGTATCATTGGACTACCCGATGCGTTCAGATTACAACTGTTGCATCTTCACCCGAAGGTGCAAAACAAAGGAAACGCAATCCTGCATTTGGGACAAATACAGACGCCGAAAATCAACACCATCCAATACATACCAGAAACAGCCATTAAAAGGTCCCACTCGGTTCGAAGGACCGTCAATACGCATTCCTCATCGCTTCATCGACCGAGAGAAAAAGCAACATCACGAACTCAGAGATTTGCACATTCGCAAGCCGTCAGATAACGCGCCCAGTTCCCGGTGTCATCCTGATCCAACTGTGCAAAGATGTACTGACAACACTGTGAAAGCTGAGAATGTGACAGGTGGAAGTACGACACCTTGTACAAAGGGTGTACAGACTGATACAAGTGTTAATAGACAGATCAATAGGCACATTTATCCTTCGCATATCGCTGTCCGTGACCAGAAACTTACATCCGTTTTCTCATCGTACCCAGTTGTGCGTAAAGTTCTTCCTTTTCGACCCGTTCCGAAGCCTAGACCGCCTAAAGTTATTCCTGAACACTTGACAGTTTGACAGCCCATGTGTAAACCGTTGAGCTGTCCGATACCCAACACTGTGTAATTTTGTTTCAGTTTATCTCCAAACTCCATCTGATATCGCCCAACGTCCGACCGTGTCAAAACCCAAGAATTTACCATCACCGAAGCCAAGTGCTAGTGACACTTCATTTTATTGTGTTAAAGTTCCAGAACCTTGAAGCCCTGTGTTTTAGTTTTATTTTGATTATCTAATAATCACATATTTTTGACTGGTTTTTACAATATCTTGTAGTACGAGTAATTTTCTTGATAATTTTAGTATTGATATTTTATATTGATATTCATTAGTGTATAATAGTTAGTTTCGATATACATTGATTCTTAAACAGTTTTTTTCTTATTCATATGTTTCAGTGATGCCTGATCAAAGACTGCTAAAAAGTTCGAGTTATAATATTCACCAATCAATAGTTTGGTTTATTTGCAAAGATCTGATAATTCGGTAAGATTTGTTTATTTACTATCTACATGTTCACTTCCTGATTTACAAAGTGCAAGATTTACATTTGAGTTTAAAAGTCTTTTAATTTATCATCATTCATGAATATTATTTAACGTGTAAGTAGCTTATTTAATACTTGTGCTTTTGATATGTTTAATTCTCGTATGCATATTAGCTTTGAAGAGTAATTTTAATTTTTGTAAAATTCTGAGTGATAATTTAAGGTTTTCTCATAGTGTAATTGTTGCTACACTCGTTGAAAAGAGGGATGTAGACATGTTCGATATTATATTTGACTATCTGTTTCACTTCCGGTTATAGCGTCGCTTATGCCGAGATGCTTGAAGATTATAATAAATGAATAAGTAAGCTATATTCGTGTTATTCCAGGACCTCCACGCCTTGGTACCTACTTGAAAGACTTTGTACAATGCAGCTCGCGGGGTCAAGGAAATTAAGCGGTCCATTTGCACGCCATCTTAACTCCTTTAGCTAATTTTACTTTGAATGTTATGAGGAAATAATGAGGCCCGTTTGCTTGCCTTCGTTTATTAAAAAAAAACACGTCAGACGCTTCTCAATGCGTATATTAACAAGATACTATTATTTAAAGACACTTAGTAACTTTATAATAAACCTTATTTATAGTTGGATTCAAACATTTGCCCACTGTTGATTTAGTTAATTTAGCCGGGAGCGAATTCCAAAGTAGTTTGCAGTCTAGCGTTTAAACACAAAAAGCTTTAATATTAAAAAAAACATATGGTATAAACATATCATATGAGTATATATTACAATGTTCAATTTATGTTTAGAAATTTGTAGAATCATGGGTTTTGGTGCAATATCTTAAATGATATGTATGTATGTATCACAATTTAAATGAATTTGTATGCAAATCGCACAATATTGAAACATTTTTAGAATGTTTTTGTTATATATCTTTAGGAACTCTTAAATATTTAGTTTAGCTTTGTAATTTATTAACGATTCAAAGATAATATTAAAATGCATTTTACTACATGTTTGTGCAAGATTTCTTGACATGTATCGTTGAAGTCAGTGGCCATATATTCCCCGCCGCCGAAAATGAAATGTATAAATTATTTTATATCATCGTATGACATTTATGTAAGATATTCATTTCATTTGAATGGAGGAGCTCATTTCTTTTAATCTATTTTAAAATGTAATGCATCCCTTGATGTTGGTTTTGTGTATTTGACTAGCGCCATTAAATACCAAAATAATATATCCATACTATTATGTATCAAATAATGTCGAAATGTTTTTTTCTAAAACATAGTTAAATTGTGGAATTAAATAAGAAACATTTTATTTTTCATATAGAAAAATAGCTTCATGATAATTTATGATGATTTGAATGATGAACAGTTATCATGAATAAATGCAAGGTTATGATTTGATTTATTTTTCAATTAGTGTATTATAAAAAGAATATTTAACGATTTGATTCGAAAATGAATTATTATTTTTTAAAAATATATGGTAAATATGTAAGGTATACCTATATTTGTTTAGTAGAAAACGAAATATCTGGTCATTGATTTTCGCACAGTTGTTGATTTATATACATACAAAATATTCCTTTTATTTTGTTTCATTTATAATTTGTCACACATTCAAATTATATTCTCATGTTTATTAATTCTCAAATGTTGAAGAATTATTGTAGATAAAATTAGCAGTAGGAACACATATTAATAAATGTATAATATTTATAATATTTATTTTTGTCTGAGGCTTTACTAGGCATATAAAGCCAAAGTAAGATAGTTGAGCAATTCTAAATGCATGTCGTATGATGGTATTTTATTATTTATCGATACATTTATTTGTTGGATGTCCATAATTTTATCAGAATGGTGTATCTTAAATGTAGGATGAAATAATCGAAATGATATAAGATGCATAATTAGTTGTTCAAAATTATTAATTTGTTTATATGATTGAACTTTGATGTTGATATAACAATAAGGATTTATTTTGATCATCCATATTGATATTTTGAAACAAAAAAATCTTTTAGTTTCCAACCGCAACTGTAGTTTATGTATGTAAATGATACAAACATTTAAATTGAGAATGCTTCGATTAAATTTAAAACTGTGACATCGTGTTCCAAAGTGCAATCAGTTTCGATTTATAATTTGTTATCATTGTGTCAAAAAAATCATACCCTATGTCTTCTTTTTTTCTTTTACTTCTAAAACTACTTTTTGTCGTTTTCTTATTTTTATTTCTCTTCTTCTATTTACTCCTCACATCCTTTCACGCTTAATTTTTGTTATTTGCTTTACCTCAGCTATATATATTAATAAATAGTTTTATTCAAAAAAAAAAGATCTGTTATTGTTGTGCTGCATAAAGTAGGATCAAAACGCATTTTTCCTTTCGAACTTAAACAAAAATCGATATCAGGTATGATATTTTGTATGCTCCAGAAATGAAATTGAACAGAATGCCCGAGTTTTAACAATGCGAACATTTTCGATTCTTTGGCATGAATGTCACTTTGGCGACGCTTTTGACCATTTTTTGCTGTTGAAAATGTCACTTCTTGTTAAGTATACCTTACCATACATATTACAGCGTAGTGTGTCAATAGACGTTGCCAGTCCCATGGATCATCATCTGTTTATGACATGAATGATATGCTTTTCCTCTGCTAAGGACAGTCCAGTGCGTGAATTTGCCAATCCGTTGCATCCTTTTTTGTCTTTTTTTGTCTTTTTCCTATACAGGAGTAACTTTTTTCCTGCATAGTGCAGAGTGGCAGTCATTTACGATGGCAGCCCTATCACAAAGTCATGGGTTGTCCTCCATTTTTATTATTTTCCGAAAATGACACACAAAACCGGAATATTGACAACAGCAAGGGACTAGCAGATGAGGTCGACCTTAAGACGGTACTGCAGATCCCTTAGAAAAGGGTCCATACGACAATGTGATTAGATTGTGTGATATGATCGACGACCACAAAACGGGTTATCATAATTGAATGGAGATGTTTATGAATAAAAGAAACATAATGTGACGAGCTGAGACGTGGTTGTGAAAACAAATCGCGGAAAGCATGGTTAACACCCGTAGATGAAGATGTGGTTCCGCCGGACTATCAATGTGGACTCAAAGTAAGTTAGATGGACTAACGGGGAACGACCGGAAGAGTTTGATAAAGATAGGTGAGAGAGCATCAAATTATACATTAGTCGAAAGAAATGACTTGCTTAAGCTGGCTACCTTCGTCAATGAGAGCCACACTCCAGTATGCAAGAAAAGACGACTCCCATATCCCCTCGAATTGACGTGTCTAGTTGTTCGAGTGTCAAAACATGGATAAAATGAACAGCACCTGAAGATGGAGGAATGCGAGAAGGGGACGTCAAGCGGTCATACGTTACGTCAAGAAAACACACCTTTGAAAAATATATTGGTATTCGATTCCATTTTTTTATTTATATTAATATTGTTTATCATTCCCTGTTAAATTGAGTTGATTCCTTAGTTTACGGGATCAATAATTGAATACGATTTGAATTCACGGGGCTGCTGGTGGCATCAGACCTCCTGGCGTCGCTGCTGGTTTCAGGGAATTCTGAAGGCGACCATCTCCGCCAGGCTTCCCAACTAGGCTTCCTCCTCACCCAACCGCGGCTGGTTTACTACAAGCTCCTAGTCTACCTAATCTTGCTGTTGTAGTTCTCTTTGCATTCCATATGTAGCTGCTCCATTTTCCCCGGCCGGTCTTTTTCGATTACCCACGGCACATCATGTGTTCTGAGTCCACATGACCAGTATTTATCTCCGTGTACTGTTTCGACGATTACATCATCAGATTTCAGCAGCTCCCTTCGGTATTCTGATACACACTTTGATTTTGCTAATATTTTGGGTCTCATTGTCTCAAACATTTCTTCCTGCCAACTCGCCTCAGTCATTACTTATTTCCCCAATTTCTAGTTTCGCTCCACATGTGTAGGGCCGTTTATAGATATCATCAGCCAATACATCCTTCCTGTAGCATTAAGCCTTCACAGGTCGTACCTTAGCGGCTGCGCTGTCGCATATGCGACCAACGTTTTAGCCGCGTGGCCACCAATCTTTGGGCGATTTTAAAATGTGTTTTATTAATAAATATCAGACAAATCTAAATCTTGATATTTCTATTATAACTTTTGCGATGGTATGAACATAAATGACATTTATATAGATGTTGAAATATGATTAAAGTATGAAGTTCGTATTCCAAATAAATCGATGCAAAATCTTGATTTAAAAAATGGTCTCATCTGTACATAGGTAAAAATATAACATATCTTCCCTGGTAATTCCATATTGCGTGTATATTTTACACACTGTTTCATTATCGTTATCTTTTACATAAATTAAAATCATTGTTATATATAACAATGGCGATTAATTAGGGGAGACTTTTTTTTACCTTTTTAGAGGTTATTTGCTATTAAAATAATTGTGAAATCATAATGGCATCACAGACAAGTTACAAAAAACTAATTCTGCTGACAATAACTAAGAGGACAAATGACTTAAAACCACAGTCAAACGAAAATTAAAATAGATGGACCTGTTGGATCAAATGCAGTAAAAAGCGCTGAGGGCAAAAAGGTAAAGATGGACAGGGCCAACACATTACACATACCTTGAAATTTTGATTGGCTTGACGCTGGGTGCATTTCTTTGTTCACACCTTCCAGACAATTCAGTCAGAAACGCATTTATTTTTTGTCAGACAATCCAGTTAATTCAGACTGTCCATAGAATGTGTCAGATAACGTAGAGTTGTCATAAAAGTCTGAATTTAGTCACATGACGCAATGCGTAGATTTTAAATTCTGTTTACTTTTTTATTTACTTGTATTTTATTGTTTTTAAACGGCGATTCGATTACATTTTATATTGCAAAAACAACTATTTAACCAGATTTATAATTGTTTAGTCTTATTTTGTACAAAGAGGTAGAAAAAGTGATGAGCTAGCCTTAACCTTAAAATCCAGACTTTGTAGACACAATGCATTTCTTTTTACACTTTGTCTGAATTTTCTTAATTGTCTTGAATTTATTTTCATAATCTGTATCGGCTGGATAAAGAGAAATGCAATCATTGTTAATGTCGGCGATGATCGAAATATTTATGAGTGGTTGTTTTTGTACGTTTGTTCAAATAATACCCAATAAATAGGCAAGCCAGTATGTTTAGTTTGCATTTATCCGTGTAATATTCATTGTTCACTCAATTTACCTGATATTCCCTTTTATCTAAATAAGTTTTATCTTGAAAATAGGCCGCGCGACCGATTTGTTTGGGAAGGTGGAGCCTTGGAAGGCTCCTATCTATTGTGTCGGGCGGGTTCAGCTGCGCTTGCATGTGGGTCGTTGGTGTCATTATCAGTATTTGTATGTCTCTTTCTATTGTAGATCCGCATCGATGCAGATTGTGCTGTTCTCTCCGCCTTGTCTATCACTAGGCGCCGCTTCTTTGCCGTCACATCGAGCATCTTCAACACTCCATATGAAGTGACCTGGGCATCCGCTACAGCCGATTTAAAACAAAAGCTTTCCATTCGTTTTCTTTGCAATTGTCGACAAGTTCTGTGTATTGCCGTTCCTGGACCTCTTCTATTCTTTCCTCCCAGTGAACCGTTTGCTCGATTATCACGCACACCTAGCTTTCTTTGGAAAATATGACGATGTCGGGTCGTAGTTTCGTAGGAACGATATGTTTGGGGAAATGTAACTACTAGCAGTATCCAGTTGTTGGCCATGACGAGTAATTATTTGTCGTCCAATCGAACACTAGTCTTGCTAGTTAGCGCAGTGCTCGATGGTAAGTAGCCCACTGATCCTGATCTCACACCAAAAGCCCCATTCTAAATCGAGAAAAGTAGCCTTCTAATATGATGCGGATTTTTCCGGTCCGTGATATCGCAGTAGGGTAAGCACAACTAGTTTATGTCTGACAGTGCCCTAGGCGATTATCAGATCCAACCAGAACATTACTAGTTCGGTCCGTGTATCTACCGTGCATTCGTGTTTTCGAGGTGAAAACTATGCATAAAAAAAAACGAAAAATAGTGTTAATTCGTCTCAAATCCAAGCATAAAATACAACATACTTGTGCAATCATCTACTTTATTTAACGCGCTTTACGTAGCTCAAAGCAATTACAACGCATCACTGCTCTTCAATGTTAAAACGCGAAAAAGCAATATACCAAAAAGGGTTTGTTTTTCCTTTTTCGTGTTGTGTGCATGAGCATTAAGATTGAGGTGGCGCCACTGTCACGCATTAAGAAAGGAGTGGCGCCACTGTCGCGCACGTGTTTAAACCAAGTGGTTTTTTTTTTACTAAAACCATGCATGTATGATATTTTCTTGCTCACATATATTTGAAGGCGATTTCTATAAATAAATTACCACGATATAAACAAACACCACTTGATTCCCACGTGTTTGCGACGGTTGCGCCCCTCTTTTTTGTATCATGTACATTATGCTTAAAGAAGCAAAAAAAAAAAGAAAAAAAAACTTTTTGCTTTATTGTTCTCTATGCATTTAAACAAAATCTATTTTTTTTTTTGCTTTTTGCTTTACACATACAAAGAAATTGATATCAAAAACGTGTTTTATACCAAGTACCATATCGAAAAAAATGTTCTTTCATGCCTCTCCTATGATTTGGCTGATGGCGGCGGTGTGTTCGATACATAGCTCATTTCTGCACACAAGAGTGCAGGTTCTAGCTTCTCTAATAATATGTAGTCATACGCCTTACTAGGATGTATAGGAATATTGTTTTCTCAACATTGAAGAGATATACTGTTCTAAATTGGTTTATATGTTTGGAGTCTCCTTCTTTTGAGGCAAAGATGACCTCCGATGCTAGTCACCTGTCAGACATTTTTCCTCTTTGCCATACCACTTAAAACAGCGCCGCCTCCAATCTTCTCTGTAACGTGAGACAATTCTTATAGATTATGTATGGAACTTCAGTATGGCCTGGCACTGATGCTGCCCTGGTCTTCTTCAGTACCTCTTGCAGCTTGGTGACCTTTGGAAGCCAAATGGTTTCCTAGGCTCGGTTTGGTGTTCGGGGGTAGTTCTCACTATCTTTCGGGGTCGCTATATGTAAGCTCTACTTGGTGCTGATTTGTTCTTTCCGTTTTTTTCCTGTGTCCCGCTTAGTTTATACCCGCGTCGTATCAAAATGGATAAGCCGTGAAGTGCGTCCATTTGCGCCTTCTCTCGCGTGGTTGTCGGCCCTTCTTATAGTATTTAACTTTTTGTGGTTATATCGGTTGAACTACTCAATAGGAGCATTTTTGATCCTTGGTAGCGTCCCTGTATAATTAATGTTGATATTTTAACTCTGCTCGTAGGTCTTAATCTGTGATGGTCTTCGGCTTGGTGTAGTAGCTTTTATTTTCGCCTGGACTTCCTACTCTTCGAATATTGCTAAGATATATTATGGAGGGCAGTGTATTCATTTTTCGTGCTTCATCACCCCTCAGCGTTGTGTCTAACAGGGTATCAAGGTGATCATCAAGCATGTTCTATCTGTCTTTTTCTCGATGTTTTGACAAGTTGATTCGTTCTTCCCATTTTCCTTGTTCTTGATTAGCTATATGATGTTCACGTGCCGTCTCATGATCTCTTGGTCCTGGGATGGACCACATGCTGATGTGTGTTTCCTGATGAGGCTCTTCCGACGTCTTACTAGGTTCCTCTGTGTGTTGTTGCAAATTTACAATAAATATTATATAAATCATACGTAAACTTATTCCATGTAGTTTCATTAGTTGAACTCTAACTTGTGCTTGTTGAACCTGGGATTATGGTCCTAGGTTGAACTAACAATCACAAATATGCCTTTTTTGAAAACCAAATGAGATTCTCGCGCACTTGTTATCGTTCACGAGAGGACGTGAGACTGTACGCCATTTTTGCCAGAAAAACCAGAAAATAAATAAAACACTTCCCACTTATCATAAAAACATTGTCAAACAGATTAAGTGTTAAAAATGAATAAGGCTATTTATACTATTGGTTTGATATCACCGTCATAGTTGATTATGTAGTAAGACCAAAGATCAAACACCTGAGTGGATATACACACCCAAACAAACTTTGAAGTATCTTAGCTATAATGTTGTCTGTATAGGACGCTTGTTTTCAACTTTCTTATTTTGACAGTGAGTATATGTTTGCTCGCTTTTTTTTAAATATATAATTTCCATAGTTTCCTTAGTTTAATGCATCCAATGAATTTGCAATGTTTTGGCTAGATATAAACTCGTACATAGTGTTTAACATGTCAAACTTCCCATTGCATTAAAGAGTATCCAGATCATGTAGCTCTAAGGATCAACAGAGCCGCACTCGTGTGAGGCAGTACATCTTGAACCAATGACCGTTTGACTTGTGAAAATGTTTTCAGAGTTTGACCGTGTTTAATGTACTTGTATGCAAGTTGTATATAATCTTCAAAGGATTATCAATTTTATCAATCTTATAATTTCACATACTGAGTTTTACGTATCTATGTCAGCGATATCAATATGAAATCACTGCGAAATCAAAATCTGACCTTGTAAAACGAGTGAAATTACGTCATTTCAATAAATGAAAAACTGACTTACGTGGGGTGACAGATGTGCTATATCTAACTGAGGCATATGAAAAAAATATGTATTTAGAGTCAGACCATACATCTTATATACTTGAGGCGGTTAAGCTTTGCTCGGGATTTACAAATGCTTCCTCATTCTGAAACGTTTGAATCAATTATGTTTCAGGAAATATTTAATTGCTGCCACAATGTTTTGGCGATTCAACGTAATCAATACTCAGATTGATACCCTTCTTGAAAGAGAGGTAAGTGATAAGTACCGTTTTTAGGCCCCAACCCCAAAGTTGGGGGCCTATAGAGTTGGGGTGTCCGTCCGTCTGTCCGTCCGTCTGTCCGTCCGTCTGTCCGTCTGTCATCGCTTT
>LQRL01182117.1:24934-39361 GCA_001703475.1 Hydroides elegans | reverse complement strand
TTTTGTTGATGTTCTTAATTGATTTCCTCTGTTTTTTTTTCGGTTTTTAACTGTTGTTGAAGTAGCGGAGGACTTAATCAGCTTCACTGATCTACTTGTTTTTTTCTGACTTCAGTACGATCAACGGTTTATATTGAGACCCAAACCAAAAGGTGTTTTGCGATAACGATAAGGCAATCATTGGACAAAGATAGCGTTGGAATACTTAAATATTCATTTTTACTTTACTAGCGTCTAAGGCGCTCGACACAGTAAAACTTGTAAAATATAAAGTAAAGTCGTACCAAAAAGCCTGTACTATTACTATTATTGATCATGATATATAAAATTTTGTTCAGATTTGTATAATTTATATGTCATATTACACGTAAATGTCACCGTAAACTATCTATAATATGCCCTTAAGTACTCCGAAAAATCACATGAATAGTCATGAAAAAACCTGAAAAATCACAAAAAAAAAAAAAAAAAAATCATGTTCACCCTGAAATGTCTGATTAAAACGCGACTTTTGTAAACATAAATGCTGGAAATTGACGAAAATGACTGTTTTACTAATCAAAACTACTTAGAAACGTATATTTCTATCACGTTTTTTTTCACGTTTTTTTCGCGTTTGATCCCCCAATTTTCACGTTTTTTTGCCCCTTTTTCATCACGTTTTTTTTTTGTCAGAGGGTGCTGGCAACACTGTTACCGGTAAATGCAACCTATTAAGAAAATTATATAAACTAATTTGAAACATATTTTATCAGTTATTGAAAATATAACAATTAGTGCCAGTGCGTTTTTTCGTCACTGTTTTACTAATTAAAACTACTTAGAAACGTATATTTCTATCACGTTTTTTTTTCACGTTTTTTTCGCGTTTGATCCCCCAATTTTCACGTTTTTTTGCCCCTTTTTCATCACGTTTTTTTTTGTCAGAGGGTGCTGGCAACACTGTTACCGGTAAATGCAACCTATTAAGAAAATTATATAAACTAATTTGAAACATATTTTATCAGTTATTGAAAATATAACAATTAGTGCCAGTGCGTTTTTTCGTCATCAAGATAC
Source organism: Hydroides elegans (assembly GCA_001703475.1). Classification (NCBI taxonomy): domain Eukaryota; kingdom Metazoa; phylum Annelida; class Polychaeta; order Sabellida; family Serpulidae; genus Hydroides; species Hydroides elegans. The sequence continues at coordinate 38,302 of LQRL01182117.1, read as the reverse complement.
CTTTACATTGCACAAGGCCTTATTCCAAGACGCTTTAAAGTGACGTCTTTAGAGTAATTCTTATACTTCAATGATACAGTTATTTTAGTCTTAAACTCATAAAACATATTATAGATTTAAAGCTGATTACACATTTCATATTCTTTTCAGTTCAACACTGTCGAAAGCTCGTCAAAAAAATCTTATATGTATTTTTGTTAAGTCGAAGATCAATGCCAAGAACCAACTATTTGCTGTTTAAGTTTCATGTTATTCTACTTGGTATTATGGTGGCCGAGTGGTGAAGGTGGTTGACTCACCATGGTCTGAATGAGTGCATTGCACTAATCAGAAGATCGCTGGTTCGAGTCCCACTGAGGCTCATAGACACATATCTGCCCACCCAGCCAAAGGAAAAAAAATGGGTACCTACTGGTAACAGTGGCTGGTAAAGTCAGGGATGTGGGTTGCGCCTGCCCCTACCCACGTGGCAGAACGGTTATAGACCAGAGCCATTAGGTCGCCGGTATCCGAGGGGCCTTTGAAGGCCTGTGGACAACTTAACTTTTTTACTTTATTATGGAATTTATATTTATTTTAAAACTAGATAACCTTTTGATTATGATTACAGTTTTAATGTGTGCGAACTTGTGATTATTTTTTTTTTCACAGGACAAGCTGCTTGATGCAAGCACTGTGTCGCATATGTATCACATCACTGAAAACATAGGATGCGTCATGACCGGCATGACTGGTAAGGCCCTTTCTCTGCCTTTATACTATTTACATGTCGCGTACTTTCTTGTAAAAGGAAAACCCACGACAACTTTTCTCGGCATTATGTATAATATTAATTGAAAAGAAAAAAAAAACTATTACAGTGTATTTGAATTTTATGTTATTGATTATTTGGTTAAACCATGTATTTGCTCTGAATATTGTCATTTGCGAGCTCTGTTGTTGTATCATAGGTTCATCTTAAACGACACTCGCGCGGGCAAAATTTCATTCTTTTGCTAAAATTTATGCACACACCGAGGACGTGAGTGCAATTTTTTATAGATACTAATATACAACTTGCACATACAGTGTATATAACTTGTATTTGCAGCTGACAGTCGCTCTAAGATGTACCGAGCTCGTATGAAGGCGGCCAATAGGCGCTAGACTGGAAATTGACAGATTTATTTATTAACATAATCTAAGCATGTATATAAACAGTATTATTTCAAACACATATACCCCTTCTATTTGCAGCTGACAGTCGCTCTCAAGTGTACCGCGCCCGCATGGAGGCAGCCAACTGGCGCTACGAGTACGGCTACGACATTCCCGTCGACATGCTCTGTAAGCGCATTGCCGACATCAACCAGGTCTATACGCAGAGCGCTGAGATGAGGCCCTTGGGATGCAGTGAGTGTTTCGAAATTATGTAACTTAACTTACTAGTCTATCGTTAAGACATAATCTTCATGTATTTTTTAAAACTTTTGAACTTATTTTTAAAATCAACAAAATGTTTCAAACCAGTACTTGGTGCCGTTATATGGTTTAAAATTATGGTGCATTAACCAGATAAAGGTGGTTTTAAGCCATTATCATTGACAAAACATAATGTATCATTTTCTTAATTTATTTCAATTTCAAAGAAACGGGGGTGGAAATTAACTTTTTGGGCCAGTAGCCCGCCGGGCTACCAGGTTGTAAAATACAGTAGCCCGACGGGAAAACCAGTCGCCCGAAAATGTAAGGGTGACAATCGAAATCAGTTTTAGATTCCCTTTTTTTTCCCTAGATTTTCCATGATTTACTTTACCCGTGTAATATTTTGAAGACGCATGGTCAAATGTGTCTTACATTATAGTTAGTATTCGTGTTCAAAACACGTTCAAATTTAAAGATATACCAATTCATGTCTTAAAATTTAAAGTTTCAAATCATGTCTTTTAACTATTTAAAGGGTCCACGAGCCACGTAACAAGTTTTTACATAAAAACTTTTAAGGACTTTTAGGTACTCATTCAACGAAGTCCAAGATTTGTCCTAACATTTTTGTGACAAGTACTTTGGTAACTTATATCAATAACAGGGTGAGTCCAGCCCGTTTAAAAATCTCTTATTTTTCCCTGTATTTGTTTTCTCTTAACCAAGATTAACACTTGCCTAAACGAAATGGGTACTTTAGGTTTCAAATCATAATATAAGTAAGTCAAAATCCGAGCGCCAAATTTTGGAACGACTTTAGAATTCCCCACACACTTACGCGCAAGAATATCGAAACTAAGACGGACTACTTTTTTATAGATATTCTTTAAATCAAAAATTCGTCTTTGGTCGACACGTAGACAGATAGGCACATGAAAAGTAATATAAATACATTTTTTGAATTCAACATGTATATGGTGGACAGGTAGACAGGTAGACAGGTGGACAGGTAGACAGGTAGACAGGTCGGCACATTGAGAATATGTAAATACATATTTTGACTTTTACATGTACATGGTGGACAGGTAGACAGGTAGACAGGTGGACAGGTAGACAGGTCGGCACATTGAAAGTTTTGCAAATAAATATTTTGACTTTTACATGTACACGGTGGACAGGTGGACAGGTAGACAGGTGGACAGGTAGACAGGTCGGCACATTGAAAGTTTTGTAAATTGAAATTTCAACATGTACATGGTCGGCAGGTAGACAGGTGGACAGGTAGACAGGTGGACAGGTAGACAGGTCGGCACATTGAAAGCATAGTTTATTGCATTTTACCAATGCCGCTATTACTCAAGTTCTTACATTTGCATTCAAACTATAGATATCACACTGATCAACTCCTTTATCGATCAAAGCTTATAAAAACACGACAGTAGTTTACGTATGCTAGCACATATTTCACAATTAGACGACGTTGATGAGCCAATTCTATCTTTCCATTCAATTCACTTTGCCATTTCTACCTGTCTACCTGTCCACCTGTCTACCTGTCTACCTGCCCACCTGTCTACCTGTCCACCTGTCTACCTGTCTACACCTCTTGGAACAGCGGTAACCGCATCACCTCATGTATGTGAACTATGTTTTATTGTGTGGGGAATTCTAAATCTTAGCCCAAATTTTTTACAAAATGTGAACGCCGTAGGCGCGAGCACATTTTCTAACTTAAAATAATGAAAATAATTTATCCATCAAACGAAATTCCCTGATGCCCGATAAAAAATTCTCCTGATTTTTAAACGTATTTTGAAATTTCTTGATATATCCTAACGCTGTCACCTCGACTAGCTTGGCGCATTACATAAAAGATAACCGATCAACACATTTGTTTGCTCTATTCAAGGATGCTAACCGAGATCTTGAAGATCGGCACTGGCTTGCATATACGTAAATGTAAATAGAAATCGGTACCTTGTTTTGAATCATCACCTTGTAACATCAATGTGTGAGCGTCGTAGGCGCGAGCGAAATATTTGGAAAATTATTACAATATAACCAATAATTATCTAAACGAAATTATTATATTTATGTATTTTTTTTTGAGTATATAAACTTGTTTTAAATCCAGTAGCCCGTCGGGCTACCACTTTTTGAAATCCTGTAGCCCGAAGAAAAATCCAGTAGCCTCGGGCTACCGGGCTACCGTTAATTTTACACCCCTGAAAGAAATAATCTTATCACCAGATTTGCGACTAGGATTCCGTTTGATCTAAAGACAATATAAAATGGTAGGTATCATTATTGTAAGAAACAATAAGTTTGAAACCGTGCTGAAATTTAACTATGATATTTTTGCTTTTCGCATTCTCACAGCCATGATCCTCATAGCCATGGACGACGAGAGGGGAGCCCAAGTGTACAAGACGGACCCGGCTGGCTACTACTGCGGTTACAAGGCGACTGCCGCAGGTGTCAAGCAGCTCGAAGCCAATAGCTTCTTGGAGAAGAAGATCAAGAAGAAGCAGGATTACAATGTGGCTGAAACTGTCGAGGTAAGGATGTGGCTAAAAATATTGAGAATAGAATAAACCTTAGTTATGTGTTGAGGTCGACAGCCACTAACATAAATACAATTTGAAGATTTGTGATTGACTTGTGACTTGTGATTCCCTCATAAATGTACAAATGATCAAACCTTTTCTAGAAAGAGTACACACACAATAAGTTAAACAAACGCGAGGATAGTATTAAGTAGAGTTTAGATATTACATGAATTTAACTAAAGTCCATGGAAAAACTGTAGTGTAGAGATAATGACCTCTAAATTATTATCTAGCAGTTCATATGCAAACTGCGCAAGTAAATTATTTAGTAAATAATTTCTCACTTAAACTATTTGCGTTTCCCCTTAAAATATGACATATTATTTTTGTTCTAATAGGTGGCCATTACATGTTTATCATCCATCCTTTCCGCCGACTTCAAACCCACAGAGATCGAGGTCGGACTCGTTACATCGGAGTCGCCTAAGTTCAAGTATGACTTTTCAGTACAATAGTTATTTTAAAAGATACAGTGTCTTTTATCAAAAGTAGGACTGTGTTGGGTATCTCTGGTAGTTGGGTACCCGATAATCGTCTCGGGTACCCGAACCGAAATTTGGGTTCAGGTAACCGAAATGTTGAATTGTGGGAAAGAAAATAGAAATAATTTTATCAATCATATTGTTATTTTATAGACAAATTGAAGGGTTTGTAGCATCAAAAGCCTATATACAATGGGCTGATTTTTCAGTGACATTTCGTCAGTCAATTAAGAATTAACACGATATCTCTGTATATCTTCTATTAGATAATAAAATTACAGCATATCATGCTTGAAATTTGAAATAGTGAGACCCTAAGGAAATCGTGTTCAGCAAACTTTGGATGGGGTATTGACTTCGGTTGTTCGGAATGCAAAATACCCGACCTGACAAAGCCCTAATTTAAACAGTACAAGGTTGAATGTGTTTTGACACTCTATTAACCATGCGTATTTGAAAGTAACGGTACCGATAATTTATATGTTAATAAATAAAACAATTTGAACTTCTCGACACATTTCATGCTCTAAATATTTAAGAGCTATTTCCTGTGGAAATTTGCACATGCCCTCTCAAAGGTTCAGATTATATTCATAGTTAAAATATCAGATGCTATTATTTGTCCAATATAATATTAACATTTAACGCTTTTGTGTGATTTTTAGAATCCTAACTGAAGAAGAAATCGACGTCCATTTAACAGCGATTGCGGAGAAAGACTAGGAAATATTCCTGTGCAATGGACAAATAGACAATTGCGAGTTTTAAGAGTCCACTCTCTCATGACCAATATATGGATGCATTGTATATATCCTCAAGTGCTTAAATAAGATATAGAATCCAGGGGGAAGGGAGCTTTACTGGTATATTATTATTTTTGTGTCTGTTAAGAAGAGTGAAAAAGTGAAATTATCGTAAGATTAATAAGTTCTATGTGTCGTCGTATTAAATATATTCTTAAACGAATGATTATAGGAATTATGAATATTACCCATTACAAAGCCTGGTACTGTATTGATGTAACAATAACATTTTGGTAAATTTTATACGCGCACATAATTCAATGTTTTTACTAAAGAATCACTCAAGACTTTCACTTTATCAATTTTGCGTTTACAAAACATAAATGTTGAATTATTAAGAATTAAACACAAATTTACTGACGAATAAAGGGACAAAAATAAATCATATTTTTTATTTATAATTATGGTGGTCACTGGTAGAATTCTACATTCATTTTTAGGTGGTCACTGGTGCATTCATTTTTAGGTGGTCACTAGTACATTGATTTTTTCCACATATGTCTTTTCTAAGTATCATATGTATCATGTTTAACTAAAAGCAGAATGCAAAGTACAAATGTAAAAAAGTCGTTAAAATATTCCAGCTGATATTTCGTTCTAAAACTTAATCGAGCAGACTTATTTAAAATTCATGTAAAAGAACTGTAAACCAGTAAATGCACCACCCTAAAACGCGACCAGTTGTTTAACCACTTTTTATTTGTTATAGAAATAACACTACAACTGAATTCAATTTACACCTAAACATAAATTGTGGTCATTATTGATAAAACATGGTCATAATATATGTTATGGTGTAAATAAACCTACTTGTCGTGCTATTTCTATGACAAAGAAAAAGTGGTTCAAAAACTGGTCTCGTTTTAGGGTGGTGCATTTACTAGTTTACATGTCTATTTGATTCAACTACTTTCTTTCACTTGGTATTGACACTTTGGTTAACTTAAAAAAAAAACAATGATTTTAAGACAAATTTTCGCACATAAATGTTGATGTGTCTCTAAAGCATGGGATAGCATGACCAGTTAGATGTAAAGCCAAAATTATACACTTTGGTGCCTTCAATCATGTTGGAAAATTAAAGTATATTGATGTTTCGTTCTAATATCCAAACCAAATACTATCTACAATAATTTATCGAATGGTGGATAACCTTTAATCCCAATGAAACGAGAACATAAAAGTAAGATGCTTGTCCGTCTGTCGCTATCTGATACCATGTAGGTCCGCTGAAAATGAACATATCATTGTGGCACAGTTTGAACGTTTTCTGATTATTCGACATAACGTGTGCGACTGTTTTCCTATTTTTACGGAGATCTATACCCAGAAATGTATATTTATGATCGAAGCTTCTTAAATTGTTTATGGAAGACAAGTTTAGTGGAGTTTCCTTATACCTATACCTGCGCGGACTGGAGTTGGGCGCAAATGTTAGAACGCCAAATGCATCCCTGCGTCCCTTCTGGTCTGGGTTCTGCAGTCATAACTGTCGCCGGGTACAGAGTACCCCGAATGAATATGAGTATAGACACGTTTCAAAAGCAATGCAGGACACGAACTTTGTCTTACCCTAACGAAGAAAAACAAATCAAATATAGGTCAGACTATGGTTATATTCTTCCAAGGTCGATCCCCTTTAGAAGTCATGTTGTAGTTATATTCCATTACCTTACTCTTCAACATCAATTCTAAAGACCGCTTTTGTACCTGGCTAGGTAAATTTGACCTACCTCATGTAATGTTGACATCCCAAACATAAACTATCAATATAATTAGCACCACAATATATTGATATTGTGTGTTAACTGTCTGGGGTTCTTAAAGGTAACACGATGATTTTTTTTCACATCAATATCTTAAAAAAATCTTTATGAGTTACAAAATATGGGGATAAATAGTATTTATAAAGGTAAGTTGTGTTCGCGTTATTGCAATCTTAAATTTGCTATTAATGTTTTAAAATCCACTGGTAACTGGTACTGGTAAATTTCTTAATGTTATAAAGCATCATGGGATGTATTAGGGTGCTTTAAAATAGATTAACATGCATTCAGTTATGCATTCAATATGCATTCGGATTTCCATTATTATAAATTTGTTTTCGTAATATTGTGAAACAAACTCAGAAATATTAATCGTTTTGTACAAAGGATCTTCGGTTAACTAAAGGGACGGATAAATGTATTTAAATGACTAAACGAGATAGTTATAGAGATGTGTGAACAAATTTAGTCTATCGACTCTTAAATGTTTTAGGATGCTTAAAATATAAAACAAAATTGTACGCACTTAAAAAATGGATTATTTCAGAATAACTTAGATTTGTAATATGTAAACTATATAAATATATACATGTATAATAAATTTGAACTGCTTTTGGAGAAGTATTACAGGTCTTGCACATATCTTGACCTTTATATACGAATAATACGAGTTATGACCCGGTTTTAACTCACAACGCACCCACAGAGAGACAGCAAACGGCATTTGATATAGCAATACAAGTCGTTTCCTCGTTAAGTATTTATCCAGACATAAATACTATTTGTATAACTGGGTCATTTCACTTTTCCGTGATTATACGTTGGCCTACATTGTTAATTCAACGGCATGAAGTTCTTAACGGAGAAGCCATAAAATTGTAATATGATACATTGTTAAATAATCCGTTCTCATCATGGAGCTAGTGCATACATTATTGTATTCAAAACATTGAATCCATTACAGAGCATTCTTTAGATTTTGTAAATATAATATTTGATAACATTTCATTCAAAAGAAATCCAAGTATTCGCACATATATCCCTAATCCAGATTTTTGATTGTAATATTGCAATCTGTAATGAATATATGTTATGTTTATTTTCTTTTTTGTATACATATGTGTTTAACCATTAGATTTTATTTGAGAGTGGAAAGAATAAAAGACTAAGTCTATAAAAATACTAAGTTTAAATATGTAATAATTTGAAAATTATATAGACTTTCTATCGAGGGGCGTCAAATTTTCCACAGGTGCCTTGCTCACGAAAAGGACTCATGTGATCATGGTTACATGGTTCGGCATTGCTTGTTGTTGAGGGAAGATAGTTCGGATGAAGAAAATAATGGTTACCTCGATAATTTAAAAATAATTTTTAGGAAATTGTAGAGATTATTTACACTTTTTCTTTTCCGCAAGAACGGGACTGGATAATTTATCAGAGTGAATATCACAGTTCACGGCATCAGGTAACGTTGATATTATTTTATTAAAAAGGTTTTCCCACGTTAATTTTCATGTGCAGGCGTCGAAACTATATCACGACTCGCGACAAGATGCTGACGTTTGAGCAACGTTGCTTTAATGTCGCATGAAAAATAAATGCGTAATGATAACTATTTCATACGTTTACATATTATGCATTATTTTCTAATCTTATGTTTCATGTAATCGATGCAATTATATACTTTAAAGAATAATTTTATTCGAACAAAGAATAATAACAACAGTTCCATGAACTTTAGAGCAAAATTAAGATAAAATCCAGCTTTCTATTTCCTCTCTTTCATGAAGTTCAGAAAAAAAATGTATTGAGTTCGTATTTAGAATTCACATTTATGGACACTTCTTCTAAAAACTTTCTTTTCCGATTATCTGTGGCCATTGTGCTTATTGAGGTCAAGTCCTAATCTTGCATTAGTCTTTTTTGTAAATTTTAAGTAGTCCTCCTTTTACCTTTGCTTATATGTGGCACGTAGAATATATATAAATTGAATAGCTAAAAAGGACATTTACTTATCTTATGACATGCCTTGCGCCTTTTGTTATTTGTTTCTCTATCGTGTAACGTCACGCTTAATTGTATGAGAATATTTTATCTATATAAAATATATAACGGATTTTGCTCATTTACTGGTAGCAACTAGCTTATAGATGTTGCTATTTTGTAGAACGTTAACCCGTGTTTCTTAGGTTATAAAACCTAGAAATCTATATATTCAATAAAACTATATTCGTGTTTTAGATGCAGCTTCTTACGGATTATGTTCTTATAATGGGATGATTCGATAATTCCAGTAAAAATATAGAAACAAGACTAGCGGAATCAACTCAAAGACTAGAAGAGCATATTCTGTATTCGCCACTTATATGAGAAGAAATCGAACGTTTTATGGTTTATTCCGGATAATCACAGGAAATCGCAATTGATTCCACTGGACACAATCGAACAGACAAGAGGATTTTATTGTTTTTGACCCTTGTGGATTTGAGAAGATAATTAGCATGATGGCTAGTGGACTTCGTCGATCAAAATCAGTGGATCCTCGACTCTTTAGGTATGCACATTACGTTTGATATAATTTATATATGTATATTAATTTAGAGAAAACCTATTTTATGTGATAAGAAAAATCGGGAAAAGGCATTATTTTCATGAGCTAGGATATTTCGTTTTTAAATATATGTGATACAGGGACGTTGGAATCAACACGCAGTCGTAAGTTTAACGCAGTCGATTGCGTTGCTATCGGATAAAATTCACCTAACGCGCTCACGTAAAAATACACTCACTTGCGAACTTGTGTAAAGGCGGCGTTATATTCTGACCAGAGGAACTCAAATTTGCCAGTAGCAAAATGTTGCCAGCGAGTCCGTGAGCAGTTTCACCAGTGTGTTCTTTTCCTAGCTAGCATAGTTTACCGGTAAACCTGTCGACCAGTAAACGAACCACATAAAAACGCGACCAGTTTTTGAACCACTTTTTATTTATCATAGAAATAGCACGACAAGTAAATTTATTTACACCAAAAAATATACTATAACAATTTTTTATAAAAATAAATGACCAAAAAAAAAAATGTTTTGGTGTAAATAAATATTTTTGCTATTTCTATGACAAATAAAAAGTGGTTCAAAAACTGGTTGCGTTTTGGGGTGGTTCATTTACTGGTCAACAGGTATATCAATGTAATATAGCATTCAATGTCGACTAGCATAGACTATGTTTTACCATCTTGTGTAATAATTAAAAATAAACACAACAATTATGGCTCTCAATAGTTGAAGTCTTCCATTAGACGAATTTGTAACAGTAATCCTTATCAACTATGACATAATATAGATATAAGCGACATATGCTAAACTAAAACATACTTGATTGATAAATTGATATACATGTAATTAATAATATCTTATAACATATGAACATGTTAAATCTTTCAAAGGATATCAATTCAAAGGAAAATATTTTCTTTTTTTTTTATCGATGAGCCTCGGTTTGTTTATGTCGAGATCACGTATCGATGCATTATTTATCTATCTGATAATTTGGCTTAAGATTTTTTCGGTAAAACGATCGGATAATTAGGTTGAACATATCCGCTTATGACTATGCAAAATAAAACATAATGGTAACCGCTGCCGCTCATCTTCACTCGCAGTGTGGCCAGGCCCTAACTAGTTTTCATAATTGATTCATGATTGGATGTCATGGTGTCTTGTGTCTTAATTTTAGCAATACTTATGTAATGCTAATACATGTAAATTTTTGTGGCATTTTTTTTTTCATTATATGAAGAGACGGGGTTTGGTGCTAAGCAGACTTTCTTAAAAGTAAGGAGGTACGTTGTAACCAGTGAGTAAGCCATTAAATTTGGAGGATAATATTGTAAAGACTTGACATCAAGACCGAGATGACGTTGGAAAAATACTTTCCCACTTAGTTGTATATGGATTTACTCCTCTTATCTTTTATTGACGATCTTTCTACGGTCAAATCTATGCTCCGTGTCGCGACGTGAAAAAGGTTGTTCAAGTATAGCTACTGACAGCTAGATCCATGAAATTAAAGTGTCATTGACCAAAATATATTCCAGTGGATTTTACCCACAAAGACAGCCTTTATTGTCTGTAAAAATTCGGACTCAAACAAAGTTGTGATTGAGAAGGCTTAAATCGAGACATAATTAAATATGTTGAATTCTAAGATGACTGCATATGGTAAGCTATTAATCCTCTGTCTGGCAGTGATAATCAACATTAAATAAAGGTCACTTTCTATATTTCTTACTATCCAGAAAAAAAACCGAATTAGAATATATATGTAAGAGACAGAACAAAATATCATCAGATCTGTGCATACAATTTCGAAGCCTTTTGGAGTTATCAGAATGACAAGCCGATCCATATTTTATTTACAATATGGCCAAATTATTTAGGCGGGAATGTTACATAAAATATGATAGGCGTCTGTTTTATTCGCTTGGTAGTATTTTCACTTATTACTAGCTATAAATCAAGACTTCCACCGGAGTTTTTGCTTGATTATCTCCCTATCATCCGTTTTGGTAATTAACAATGACAGAAACGACCTCCTTTAATGACTTTGCCAATTTTGTCAATTTCCTTTTTGCAATAAATCCATGCTATGCCTCGCGTTTCTTTGACTGACAATTTTGTCACATAAATGCTAGCGAAATGCGCCCATATATTACTGAAATAATTTGATTGTGTTCAGGCTCAGGAGACTTATATAGCATATTTTATGTCTCTTGATTTTTAAAACTTATTTACTATTTCTTAACGAAAAACAAGACAAAAGAAGCAATATCAGAGCAAACAAGATTATAAAACTTTCATCGCCGACTCAGATTCTAAATAAACAAAAATCTAACAATGTTTTCTTTTGAAATTATCTGATCCAGAGACTTATCCATAGTTTATACACCTAAATGTATCGCTCTGGACATATGAATGATTTCATTTGTGATAATTATTGATGCCTTAAGAGTCTAGGAACGCTGAGTAATTTAAATGAAATTTTCTAAAGCCAGCGATATTTTCTATATTTTAATAAATATTCTTTAAATCTTGCCGCAAAAGCAGAAAATTAATGCCCGCACCATTAGAACTTGGAGACAAAAACACAAAGGCATCGGATTAGAAACCCTAGTCATGTCCCCTTTAATTGCGATGACAGAACCACCGGTAACCACGCAGTTTTTAAGGAGACAAATCCATTTGGCCGAAAACCCCATCATCGTTGCTTAAGTGACATCGACAATTATTCATTTGCGGGAAAGCAGTTGTCATTTCCGGAGTGCCATTAAAACAGCTTTTAAAAGGAAGACATTTCGTGATGTTAAGGTGACGACGAGACCAATTTATGGAAGTTTGTGATTTGTGAGGTTTTTTTGTGGATTTGAGCGATATTTTTAGTGGCGATTCGTATGTGATGGGTGAGTAATATTGGGAACGATATTTGTTGGACATAAATGAGAGAGTTGGTCGAATCGCTAAAACTGTTTCAAAATATTTAAAAATGTTTTTTTTTGTTGTAAATATATATGTTTCCGCTGTCGTTTTAATTATGTCATGTTATTCTAATTACCGGTTCATCTATTTCTGGATGCGTAAATGCGTGGCCAGACGGGGGGCGTCATGGAGCGTCAGCGGTATTGGTCTTATATGTTCTTTGTGGCCAATTTTTCAGTGACGCTCTAAACTAGGTGGCCACACGGCAAGCGTCATGCACAAGATCATATGTGTTTGACATGTTATGCGGATTTGAGAAAAGTTTAAAATAGAGTGAAAGAACGCACTGGTATCGCGATAAACAAATGATAAGGGACCTTGATTTGCTGTAAGTGACCTAACAAATACTCACACTCCTCGCAAGTCTATTAAATTATGTACCCAAGACATTTCAAATGCCCTAACTTTATTTATTAAATACGATATCTAGGTCAAAGTAACGCTCGTTGACGCTCCCCGTCTGGCCACCCCAAAACGCTCGACGCTCCCCGTCTGGCCACGCACTAATGGTCTGGTCACATTATGGTCTGAATACGTAACCGTTCATGGAAAATATGGAAAATAATCCTTAACTCTGTTGGACATAACGCCTCGTAAATATATTTTGTTGCAAATTATCCACGCCTTTTTTGGTAAGCTCGAAGTGCTTAAAGGGCAAATGATTCGCAAATGTCATACAAATTTGGTCATTCTATTTATAAAAAAACACATTCACGTGTTAGATAATGGTAATTATTGCAGCTTTGTATTCGTGATGGTATCGATGGATA
>LQRL01182113.1:18229-29472 GCA_001703475.1 Hydroides elegans | reverse complement strand
GTCGGGATTTTGAGGAGCGGTGCAGACTGCTGTCGTCATTGGTAGACACGGATTTGCGGCGTTTGGAGAGTGGGCGGGAGGGTGTTGAGTCTTCTGTGCTGGAGGAGCAGGGTTCCGAGCGTTTGACCTATAGACACAAAGAACAATTATTTTTATGAAGCCTTCAAATACATATTTCACATATAAATGAGCAATATTTGTGTAATAGGATCAATGGTTTAATGTTGTTTTTGAATATTGTTGTAACTGAATGTAATATTGGCTTATTTATGATATATAAAATTTGACTTTAAAAAAAAAAACTTATTTTTTGAGGATTCGATCAATTTTCACAGAGGATGTGTTTTGTATGTAGGCTATCAGATAAACGCGATCGTGTGCTTACTTGGACGGGTTGGTATGAGCACAGCGGACTGGCGCCACTGCTTGTGAGCGAGTGCATCGTATGTGACTTTTGCTGGAAGAGACGAGGTGCACTGGGCGAGCGGAAGAGACCGCGACGAATCTGCTTAGTCTGTTAGAAAAAAAGAAGTAAAATTATGAAATTGATTGAAATGGAATGAGAAACAAGTCGTTCAATGGTTGAAATGAAATATGAAAAGAGCTTATAGATGTGCTTCGCCAAAGAACAAAATATACAAAATTTCTTGTCTAAAGAAGACAATAAATTAGTTGTTATTTAAATTCGGTCTTCAAATAGAAAATGTATTTCTCTACAATTTAAAAATGCTTACCGGTTTGATGTTCTCCTGGTTCTCTTTATTTTCCTTATTACTCCATCCATCCCGCGAATTTGGCGTCGCCTCCTGATCCAGCACCCTCGAGTGCAACAAACTCGCCATGCCACTGGGCATATGTTGGGGTGGTGACGTCATATCCTCGACGTCATCCAAATAATCGATGACGTCAATGCCGTCGTCACTGTCTGTTGACGTAATGGAGGAGCGGCGCAGTTTCAAAGGTGATTGCTTGAAGACACCGGCTGTCAGGGTCTGTTTGGAGGAGAAAGAAATGATATTATTTAGATAAGATTTGACAAAGGCTACTGGTTTTGCAATTATTTTGCATTAAATTGAATATCACTGGTTTATAGGGGTAAACTATAAGTGGACATGCAAAGAGTCCAAACCATAACTTTATCTATGCATATCATGAAATAAACATCATTTGAACAGTAGGGTATCGAACAGTTCATCTAAAGACTTTTTGTCCATTTTTTCGCCTTTTTTATGCATGGTTTCCTTCTTGTTCTTTATTGAAATTGTTTGAACCGGTAACCGATAAACGCATGCATTACCTTGGAGACATCCTTGAATGTCTTTGGCGCGTTTTTGGCGACTGGCGAGTAGCGATGCGGCGATCGCGACTCATCGTGGCCGCCGCTCAACAAGCGCACGCTGCGGGGCGCGGGGGCGATCGGGAATTTAAACTCGGAATCCTGCAAATCACACAAAAACAAATGAATTGTTAGTATAAGTAGGTTTTTGAATAGGTGGATTAATTTTACTTTGCAGCATTAACACATCAACATATGAATCGCTGTATCTATATCAAATGTTGATTTTTTTTAGTTACTAAGATTAAATTCTAAATATTTAAAGATCATATCGAGTTTTTTCAATAGACCAATTTTACTTACTTTTCGGCAAATTAACTTTATATAAATTGGTACACATACCTTTGACTCGCCCAGGCACACTCCGGAATCCTGTGACCCATCATCATCCGACCGCTTTCCCGGCGACACCACAACATTATTATCTCCATTGAAACACAACGGCTTCAGAGGCGACCGCTTTCTGCCTGTGGTGAGTGGGCTGGCATCGAAGTTAGGAGGTGAGAGTTTGTCACAGAGGCGCGATTCGGTCTGGGTGTTGGGTGGGGACGGATCGAATCCGCAGAATGGCACCTGTGGAAGAAAAAAATATGATGATAAGAAAGTGGTTGCAAATTTGCTAAGCGCAACTTGAATTGAGTTGAAAAGAAGTACACATAAGGTTCTCATATATGGTATGTGCATGAATGGGTGCACTGTGAATTTTTTAAACCTAAAGAGTTGAATATGTTTTGATATTTTGTTCCTCATATGTTATCCTATGGCTACATTGTCTCGAAATACAAAAGCTAATTTGATTATGTATAATTTAAGTCTAATTGGGTACCGATTTTACACGAAAATGGTAATTTATCCCACCGCTTGGCTAATATTTCAAAGACGCTCAATTATATCATTACATCATGATTTCAAAACGTGTGTGTAAATTAGCCGAGATTGGAATAAATTTCAAACAGAGGGGGTGATGGCACAGCAAACACAGGGCGACGGGCAACACCAAAGGCAAATTTGTGCCACATACACAACGTTGCTTAATAATGTATAAGCGCTAAAATGCAAATGCACTCGGCTTCAAAGGCAATTTGACCCCTCGTGCTAAAACAAGGGACATGGGGGAAGGAAGGACCGCGCCAGTTCCCTACAGCTGTCACTGTGCGAGGAAAGGGTCCTTCGATTAGTTTGGAAGATTTTAAAATGCAAGGTTTTTCCCCTTTCCCCAAAGTACCGGGCGGTTGCTTTAAAAGCGATTTATAGAAAAACATGCCTTAGTTGGCACTCTACCGGGATGAGAATTTTAAAATTGTGTGACACTCAAATTCAGGAAGGGCCAGCAGCTGTGTATCGTTGAAGCGCAAAACGTAAATTTTCATGCGACACATTGCATCAAACTTGCAAGACCACAGGAAAAAAAATCCATAATTTATTAATTTTACAAGGTCTGTTACATTATTTAGTGAACGACCGAAGCGTATAGCCATGCTTTATATCTTATTGCTTTAACACATGCTCAAATATGTGTACGCAACAGATGGTTGTATGTATGAAATGAACGCGCGCTCGCTCGCCATATGTTAATATCGCATAGCCGTTCGCGTACGTTCGCGGGCACTTAGAATATGATCAGGGCAACACTTTGACAAGATGTTACTCGAAATACGAATTTTGTTATTAAACATATTGCCTGCAATGTTATGCATTCATGAATAAATAATTAAGAATTTTTAAACAATTTCAATGTGCATACATTTTATCGCAAATTTTACCTGAATTTAATCAACGAGCGATTTTTGCGATACTTAATTGAGTTTTTTTTTTACATAAATACGAATTCACTACATTTAATATTTGATGAGGATTATTATCGCAACGCCGCATTTATTCAAAGCAATTTCATGCTTAGCGAAACCATATTGTACTAAACAATTTCTCCTGGTTAATAAGCTAATTACTTGGGTTTTAATCACTCAGTAATGATTTCAACTCAAATATTGAACATCAATTCACGACTCAGAAACAAAAGGAACATATGTGCTTCATAAAGAAATCGCCATTTTCACAAACAACATCATTTTCAGTCCATTATGTGAGAAAATTACCTTAAATAAACATCAATTTTCAACGAGCAAAAAGTCTGATTAGTAAACAAAAAGCGTGTGTAAGGAAATTCTGGGTATTTTGGATGCATTTCTATGCACATAAGTGCTTCTCTCACGTTTCTAAGAGAGTGTGAAAAGGTTCGACGGGTCAAGTTAAGTAAAATAAGAATGAAAAGTCCCTAAAGTCAACACACTCTAGTAAATAAACATATTTTTCTTGTTTTCTTAGCTTAAGTTTTATTTTTCAAATGACCATTCAATGTCTGAGTGAAACATTAACGATATGATGTCAGGGTGTAGCATAAGCCAGAATTCTGCCTCGGTAATTATTCGAGGGAACATGAATCTAACCTCGGTAGATTCGATTTTGCCTCGGTATTTGTCGTCGAGGGTACCCATGTTCTGCCTCGATGCATTGAATTTCTCCCTCGGTAATTTTTCGAGGGTACCTCAATTCTGCCTCGGTAATCTTGATTTACCCTCGAAATTACCGAGGGTTTCGACCCTTATGCTACACCCTGTGATGTAATAGAGTGAACGATAATTATGTTTGATTTTGTAATGAATTTCGCATAAAAGTTCAGTAAACTTTGCCCAGATTATGCTCGATTTTAAACATTGAGATTTTAAACAAGCAACCTCAACGAAATTTTGAAAATTTAACTGATAATGTTTTAAATTTCAACATTCAGCAAGCTGTGAACTCCAATCGGTTGATGAAAGATAAATCTATTCCCATAGGACGAAACCTTAACACTGACCAGACACCCCGATGCACTACACAGACCAATTTTCCCATTAGATACTAATAATAAATGGCGGTCGAGGATTACGTGAATTTTGTTTTAACAAAAACATGGCTGACCACAAAACGGCCCTTTTCTCAGTGCCAGAGTGGTAGTTTGTATTGTGTGACTGGGGTGAGCATTGATGCCTTATTCACTGAGGCGCAAGGGGAAAAACTTATTTTTGTGTTTGTGAAGCGATGTGTACTGATTGGGTTATGCGTGTGTGTCCGACGTATTATTTCATTATTCCAGGCCAACCATTAACATTTTTCATAGTTTGAAGCAATTTGTCTTTTCATCATATATATTTTGGACCGAATTAACCTATTAAAAATGATCCCAAACGCATTTATTATGAAATTGAAATGTCCCATCAGATGCAAATTCAATCATCTCGCCCTTGTATTAATTAGAAACTACAATATTGGAACTAATTTCGCGCGACCACAATAATTAAACAGTGCGTAATATTTTTATTACTCAAAAGGACAGATGCTCAAACCCCTCATTAGAGAAAACCACAAATCTATCATTCATGACCCGTACACGCGACCGATCACTTTGTTTCAATATCGCATTTTTTCATTGAAAATATTCGATAAAACTGTAAATTCCAAATGTTGAAAGGATAAAATACAGGCAGTTATAGGATGCATTTGGTCATTTTGAGCAAAATTATACGTAGCTATGCATTGGCAGCTACTTGTCAAAATATTATGAGAATATATTTTTATCTCGAGTGCTTCGAGGCCCAAGTTGATTCAATCCAACAGACGTCCCCTTTCCCAAAAGCAACTCACTCACAACCAGCTGGCTCCGAACGCCCTTATAACTTATGTTTGATTCGAGTGGTTCCTAACACCAAACCCGCTAAGCCCATATAGGCCCACTTATCTCGAATTTTGCCGAAAACCGATAAGCCGCCGAGTACCATTACATGTGTTGTTAGATATTTTTCCATCCCTTTTGGAAGCTTGTTGTGCCAAATGGTATCCACCCAAAAAGTCTCCGGCCATAAAGTCTCCAAAAGTGACAGCATGTGCCAAAAAGTCTCCAGCAAAAATGTTCTGGCTATCAGGTTTCCAGATTATTATATGAACACCACAGCTCAACAATGTTATTCTGGTGTCTTACAATAGAATTATTTCTTTGTAATAACCAGAAATTATTTTCCCCGATAATCAAATCAAAAAAACATTTGGTTGGAGACTTTTTGGCACATGGTGTCACTTTTCGAAACTTTATGCCTGGAAACTTTTTGGCCGGAGACTTTTTGACCCAGATTCGTGCCAAATAAACAGTTTTTTTTTTCTATTTCTTTTTTACATTATTGATATACCAAAACATAGCGTTGTAGTAAAAAATAAATAACACATTTGTGCACGCAGTCCCCTTCAAATTTGAAAATGTTGTATGAATAGAGTACAATATATTGACTATTCACACGCGGCCGAAACGAGGACCTTATTGCATTACATCGAGAGCACTCCATAGTTTTGAGTGTATCTCTTATCACTGGCGCGACAGAGCAAATGTTTTGTAATTTTTCAAAAATGCATTCTTTCAGTTCATAACATTATGACTGCAAACAAAAGGAGTCAACGCAATGTTTCCAAAAGAAATTCACAACTGCTTTTTAAAGCTGTTGGGCCCTTGGGGCGAAAATGAGTTTGTTTAAGTGGTATATCGCTGTGCCATGTTGTGTGTATTTCAAACAAGCATTTTAAGTGATTTTCATATCAAACAACTTCAAGCGAAACATCAATATTTCTGATATGAGAAGTTATGTTATCGCACACAACAGAAATTCAAATGATTACATTTTCAAAAATTAACTGCCATACATGTTTAATTTGCAGATGATCAAAGAATCAATTTCATATTTCCACAGTTCTTTTGGTATTCATGGAAAAGTTACTAACCATCTAACATAAAACTCATTTTTGAAAAAAAAAAAAAGAGTAAAGCAATACTTACAGGCATGGACTGGAACCTTTTGAAGGCTTGACTAGGAATATCATGGCATCTGAAACAGATAAAAGGGCAAATTTGAATTAATAAATTGAACATTTCGAAAGCTGGACCGATAAAATAAGTTTTTTTTTCTACACAAAATAAAACGCACATTGTAAAATACTTCAGATGTATCGAGTCACTAAATCGCTTTAATTTTTGGTCAAAGTATGCATGTTCAAACATTTGAGATTGGAATCTTGCTCGCTCGAATTCCTTTGCTTTAAGATTAACAAGAATAACAGCCGAAACGCTGCTTACAAAAGCAAAAGCTCATTTTAAAATATTTGGCTAGAACTGGAAAATCGGTTAAACCCAAGGTTACATTGTAAACCTCCTCCCAGCTAAAACCCTTCCTTTTTGTTTTCTCCGTGTGGGTGTATATTTGTTCGATTTTCAGTTCTTCTGCAAACAGCTCTAAGCATGCATGGACGTGTATACTCAGAAGGGATAACAAAAAAACGTTATATCGGAATTACTTATAGCGTGGCTTTGTGTAAGATAAATCAACTTCAAAAAAAACACTCCTTTTGAGAATATGCCTTACAACTATTCGCATTTAGAAACGATCGAGTTTTATAATATGCAAACATATTTTGAGTGCTCTCAATAGGGGCGAAAATGCCCTTACCCCTATCTTTTAAACCTGGTGCTTGATACCGTAATATATATAACCACTAACTTTAGGCAATGAGTTATTTGAATATTTCAATTGCACCTGTGGGTATTATTAAGCTAAACATCTCCCCCAAGATAAATCGTCTTTTCAAACCAGTTGAGGCATGCTAGAATTAAAAGCGGGGATGCGTTCTTATGAATATTAACAAAAGAGTAAGAATATTACCCCTCTTGTCAATTTGAATTGATAATAGAATAAGCGCTTTGTTTATCTTTCAAGGGAATATAAATTTATAGTTCTCATTACTGCAACATGGCGCAACCCCTTTTTTATGAAAAGCAATTTTTTTAAGTTATTGAATTGAATTTTTATGTTACTAAGTTTGTAAACTAGGCTAGATAAATTATAATTTTACTCGCTCTATAATGGTTGAACATAAGATCGAGTAACCCAGACACTTTTTCTTCTTAGAAAATCCCCACAGCATTTCAAAATGAAATACTTTTAATTTCCCTGGGTCATTTCACACTTTAATAGCCCGCGCACACTTCTTACATTTCCCTTAATAATGTCCTTTGACCCCGAAATCTTGATATTGGTTCCCCCATTTCCTCTCACTAATCGTACATCGCAGCCCATAAACTATACACACATGACGAGACTTGGGCTCATTAGACGACCCATTATTAAGTTTAAAATTTCGAAAGTTGACCTCTTGGAAAAGATCTTCCTAGAATGCATGACCCCAAAACCCCTGCTACTTCTCGAGGGCCATATTTCCTGGCGTTGATGGCTGGGTTTTGTCCTTAGCACATAGTAACATGCATTTGGTTATTATCCTGGTTATACCACAATGGAGCAGTAGGGTGTTTCGTACAGCCTCTAATAACTCATTCTCTGCATTACAATCACCCCTTAACATGATAAGGGTTTTGCCCTCTTCAATAAAAAGAGAGCCCTGATTAAATCGATCTCAGGCCGCTTAGAAACATCACGAAATGAAGGAAATTTTCAAATAACCCCAACCCACTGACCAATCGCGGGAAACACGAGACCTTGTGCGTTGCCAAGGCGAGCCCATTCAGCGCCATTGGTAACTAAGGGCAACAGAGGTTGTTCTTTGTGCTACAAAGGTCGTTGGCAGCTGCGAGTGAGGCCTTGCTGTGTTCTAGAGCAATGACCTCAAATGACCAGCGATGACCCTCATCGAAAAAGCAGTTATGCCAAGATGGGGGCAGGGGTAGAAATGAAGACGAAACTACACAAACTGCCATGTACTCATGGTAAGGTTTGCGGATAATTGTTATCATATTTATTTGGAAACCAGTAACAATAGCAAGTTATTCATGTTTAAATTTTATTTCTTCACTAGGAATTTAGCTCTCTCAAACAAGCATTTCAATATACTTTTGGAATATCAATGATTATCCAATCTATCTATATTCCATGTTTCGAACCCTGTAAATTGACCTTTGGAAACCCAGGAAAAATCGCCCGCTCTGCTCATGTTACGGAAAATCGTTGCTGGATAATCACCAGTGCAGAGCCGTTCTCAAATGACCCGCTAAGCCTTCCTATCGAATACCCCCGCAGCTATGGGTGTACGTTCACCCATCAGACGGTGGGTGCCTCCGGATGGGTTGTCCAGAAAGAAAGGAAGCGAATGGGATAACAACTTCCTGCCTTTCAAACGAGGCGTTGATAGTTTATTTTCTCCCTCTCTTGCGAATAGAGTCAATCAAGATTATATAATTTTCAATCATTTTTTTCTTCGAATAATAAATAGTTGAACGCATTAATCGATAAT
The DNA here is from genome assembly GCA_001703475.1 of Hydroides elegans. NCBI lineage: Eukaryota > Metazoa > Annelida > Polychaeta > Sabellida > Serpulidae > Hydroides > Hydroides elegans. Next base: position 20,813 of record LQRL01182113.1, on the reverse strand, counting down.
AAAGAGTAATAACGGAAAAATGAGCGAAATTTCTTGAAGGCAGGTCACATCACTCCATGGTATGGTGACCTGAGAAGCGACATGCATACATGCATGCATGGTCATTGGGACGTCAAATCCACGTCACTGCACGTCACTTATCCCTTTTCACGGTGTAGCTTTCAAACATTTCTGAGCTGCCGTTAAGACATTCTAGCGAACGTTGACCCGCGGCACAAACTTAAATAAATGACCCCTGTAGCCAAAACCCATCACCGCCCTCCCCACATTCTCCCTTCCGCTGAAATTATACCTTTTCTCCCTTCTCACTTTGTGATTAATTAAACATGCATTTCGTGCATCCGTGCACAGCACAAGCAACTGAAATGCATGACTGGGTTGATGAATGGTTATGTGCGAGGGTTTACGAACTGCGAGAAAGGTTATGAAGGATAGACCAGAACTGCTGGAAACGACAAGACGCCTGCGTGAATGTTGAATGCACTAACCAAACTGAGGAAAGAGGGCCACTGGGTTCGGAATACTTTGAAAGTTGAGTACAAGAACTGATATTTTCTGATAATGCGCCAAGAAAATCGGATCAACAGAAAATTTACTTTTGAGTAATTAGGATCCCCTAAGGACAAGAACCGCTTAATTTGTACCTGTCAGGTTGAGAATTCACCAAAAATGTCTCGGTTTCACCCTTTTCATTAGGATTCCAAATATAATCTAGATTGAAACCATGTGTATATCAGCTCGAAACAGCTGCATGTGCCACCGTAAAATATGCAGAGTATGTTCACCCTTAAAAAGCGTTTGATGGGGATGGGCGGTTCGGGGGAGATCTCCAGTTCGTTGAAATCGCTGGAACAACTGTTGACTTGACACATGTCGACAGATAGAACGTCGAAAGCTGAGGGCTATGGGACATGTGTTTGATTTTCTAAAGTGATGAGCTGATTAAATTTGACAATACTATGAAGTTCCTTTGGAAATTTGGTAAAGTTTAATAGGTTGCAGTTTACCGAATGAGCGATTGTTTTATTTTATTTTGCGTAGTGTTTATTGCATATTCTATAATGAAGATTAGCAATACAAATAGGCAGCCAAGAGACCTGCTCAAATCATAAAGTGTATCATCATTTGAATTCAAATGATGTATGAAAGATTTAAAAGCGACCCTAGGCAAATAAGGTGCATATATAAACTGCAAAAAGGTGTAAAAACTAAGAAATCTACAGCCCCGGAGTGTGGCTTGAAGGAACATTGCATGCGTACAGAAAAAAATCAACAACCGAGAGCGTTGTCACAGAAGTTTAAGGCAGCGACATATGGCAAACAGTGAACCTGAAGAGCCGCCAGCAAACCAACAACATATACTTAGGGACACAATAAAACAGGCTCAAAGAATAAGAAAACTCATTTTCATTTGCATGCACCTTCTAGCAATATGTTGCAACAACAGTTCATACATATTTCAGGTACACACATTAGAGGTCATTTTTTCGCGCTACCGAGTTCAACCCGTCTTAAAAATTCACCTGCGCACCGCGTTTGATAATAAATAGCTCAGCTTTTTAATAACATGCCCTATTATGATTCTCGAAGCCACACATCTGCTGAAGGGATGGAGAAGATCGGTTGGAGTGATTGCAAATCTCCGTTCGTTCTAGCAGCTACTTGAAGTATCCCTTGCAGGCTTAACAGAGGCAGGTGAATCAGGGTTGCAAAGGTACAGAATGAATGCTTTTCATCATTTTTTTTTTCAATTCGTCCTTTTTTTACAAATAAAAGAGTTTGCCAAAAGGAGCATGTATTGATTTCATTCCCATTTGTTTCAAAATCATTCAGTTGAGACATATTGAGCCGATTTTTGTAAAGCTGTATCATCCGAACCCAAGGGGGATATTGGAAAACAACTGAAAAATAACCCACCTTTTATCCTATGATGCAAAGTCAATGTGGGTTCGGGGTGGTTGAGTATGTATCAAATTTCGTTTACTCTTTGAAAACGAACGAACGCACTTTGGTATTATGTCAGAAAATAGGCATGCCATATGGACAACAAAAGTCGAAAAAACAGGTGAAATGTCATGAATTTGCTAACGGGACAGATGTATTTATGAACTACCATATGTGAAAAAGTCATGCATAAAGTTAAGAATACACTTCAACTTGATGCAATGTACCGAATTTTGAATATAAATTTTAAGTGCTGAATGATAAGTAAACATAAATTATGACGTAATTGTTATACGCGCAAAAATCATACATTAGCGCGCTAAATTTAAAATTAAATTTGATATCGCTGTTTAAGTGCCAAATTTATCTCGTACACTTAAAAACAGACACCCCAAAAAAGTGTTCTTATTTCCAGACATTTCAAATTGATTACAGCATGTTACATGGGGGTTTTGAAATATAGACGTGAATGTTTTGACGGCCATTTTATTAATACTTAGCGTCATCTTCTTAAAATACGAATCCTCCTTGTCACAGTAGGCACCGAGACAGGCGAATTTCAGATGAGATGGTATTTCGAGATGGCTAAGCTATTAAGCTATTAGAGAGCGACAATGCAGTCGGAGACCCCAGTAGCTAT
>LQRL01182111.1:0-14816 GCA_001703475.1 Hydroides elegans | reverse complement strand
TTTGTTTTTTTTTTTTTTGGGGGGGGGGGGGCGGTTGAACGAGTTAGGGTGGAGGATTGTTAATGTCAGCATGACATAAGTGAAAAAATAAAATAATTCAGAAGTTACTCGCTCACAATTATACTTTTTATAGTTCCTCTATCGGCAAAATGAATATGTTTAATCAATATGGATTATTTGTACGGATGATATAGAAATTATATTTGTACTTACTTCTGGTGGTTTGTAGTCTGTTAATAGTGTATCTACTTTCATCTTTTCTCGATACTTCATGCTCTGAAAAAAATGTATTCAAAATAGAACTACATTGATAAAAACAGTGATTTTTATGGTTTATATACATATATGAAACCAATTTGATGACAACACTGAGTTAATACACTTAGTCGATTTTACTGGCGATGCACCATAAACTGAAACTACATTACATTTATTTTGATCAAATCTTTACATTTATTCTTAATGTTTTAATTTGAAAAATTAATTATTCTTTAATCAATTTTGAATCCTTACCGCGCGGAACATTTCCTCTGCCTTGTTAACATCGAAACTGCGAGCTGAAAAATATAAAACCTTATAGAAATTGAGTCGAGAAGTAAAATTCCAGAATAATATGTAAATTATTGAGAGAAGGTTAAAATAAAAACATAAGTAATATAGCATTGAAATTAATTTCAGATTTTGGTATAATTAAAAAACGTACATGTTCATACAAGAATTTAAAAAACATGGTTGGCGGGAACTAACAGGGTGCAGCTAGAAAAAAAAACATTGCATCACCTTTTTTGTCACCGAAATTAAGGGACGAATTATTTTGAATTTGTATTACGATTAAGAAACTTTTCATAACTTTTATTCCAAATTTTCATGTATGTTTAATGTTACCTTTGAGCCATTTGATGAGCCAATAATCTTCATATTCTGGCTTCATCAAATCTTTGATTCTGTCTTTAAACTAGAAATATATGTAAATTATTTTTAAAAATAAATTATGAAAAGAGCTTTTATTATTATCAATGTTAAAGCCATGGCGTATGGAATATTTATTTTATCAAGACTCATACCTTAATATCATAGTTAAATTAATAGTTCAGCGTTCGACGTAACTTTTAAATATCTGTAATCTAAAACTAAATAGATCCAACCATTCACATAATTTTAGGCACTATGATTTCATATTACATAATATGACTTTCAATACATGATCACACCACATTCATCATACCTTATTTTGAAAATCTTATTATTTCAAAATGTCAAAAGCAATTTTAGTTCAATTTGATTTTGAATTTGAATATTTCAATATCAAAATTACCTCGCCCAGGGCTTGTTTCTGTTTCGCTGTGTATTTCTCTCCGACAGTCATGTTTTCGACACTGTCTACTAAGTCTGGCATAGCATCCTGAAATTCAATGTTTAAAGTAATGTTTAGTTTATGTTTTTTTATTAGAGGTTTGCCCTACTTAATCGGCAGGGATCGTTCATAGTACGTCGTATTCGGACGCGAGGTTGAGAGGACCACATACTTCATGTCAATATGAAAGTTTTCGGGACTTCTCAGCGTCCGAAGAACGAAATTCTAACGTCCGACTCGGCCGAAACGTCGGTAAGACAAATAAGGATATCCGGAAAACTTTCATATTGGCCCAGACTTTGGCGTCCGCTCAACATCTGCATAAGTTACAAAGGAAAATACAATATATAATATAAATATATACATTAATGAATTTTATTAATAACATATTTTACAACATAACTCTGTTGCAAAACCTGTTAAGTCTGATCAAAACATGGTTGCACACCCTTCATATACAATGTACGACTGCGGGCCTTTCTGACACTTTTTTGTCGAGAAAAAAAAATGTCTCGAACATTAATCGTCAATTCTTATGGCAATTTTCAATGATGTTATCGTAAAACTTTACGCATCGACAAGACTATATATTATGTAGATAGCACAGATCCCAATTAAAGATAACCCCAAACGTTGTATTGAAGGAATGATAAAGTAAGAATTGGAAACCAGCAAAAAATGCAAAACTTAATGACTGATAATGAGTTGCTGAAATGGAAAATAATACAGACACGCAAAGTTGCTATCTGTTAAATCAAAAAATCTACTTTTTTGGAAATGCATCTAAAATTATGCTTTTCCCGATAACAATGAAATTGGTTTGTCATTATATGTGTTCTATTTTCAGACCTTTGTTAGCTTCATGTAGGTATTTCGTAATTTTATCACAATTTGCATTATCAAAATGTGCATCAAAATATTTAACATTCGAAGCATGTTTGATATATAGGATATTAGATCGTTTTTTAGGATTGCAGTCCATGCATGGTACATGTATAAGCTTCATATTTGGGAAATTACTTACAATAAATTACCCAATGAAATCTAAGATTTTTAAAGTTCAATTTCTATCTAAATTAAGGCTTTAAACAAAATAACAAATCATAAAATTATTCAACTTATTCTAAAAAAGAAGTGTCTAGAATGTAAAGTACGAAGTGACCAAAAAGGTGCGAAATTGTTAAGTACGAAGTGAGTTCCCAACCATAGCATCCAAAAAGTTACTGCGTATATATGCCGATGACACACGTTTCTTAATTGAAAAATAATAAATATTTACATATATAAAATCATTTAAACATACCATGTGTATAATGAACCGTACGTGTATCATATTGAAAATGTACCCTTTGAAATCAGAAAAGTTAGCAATGACACACATTTTTGTGGAAAGCATCTTTATGCGGTTTATTTGCGCCGGGTGATTTGGGTTTATCAAAATATTATCTTTAGTTACATCATTTTGATCACTCGAATATTTAGACGGAACCAATTATAGTATGGCAAATACGTTTTTATAGAAAATCTCGAAAATATTTTATTTAACAAATATTCTTGCTATTAAAAATGTAAATAATTGTTCTGAAGATGATTTACAGGATGTTTGAAAATGAATTCCATTTAACAGATGAGTTAAATTACGCAATTAGTAAAAAGCTTGTAATAAGTTTAAGTGGCAATACTTATTGAACATACATGATTATTATGTATATTATTGTCATGTTACAAATCCTGTAATATCTTAATTGAGTTTGCTTTTTTACTCATCGAGCAGTGATATTTGTGTCTTTAACATGCTGTATAGCATGTTTAGCATACGCTCAATATAAACGTCCATGATTATTGGTAAAAAAAATACACAGATCGACTGATCGCAACTGAAATGGAATCTTAGAATAAGCACAATACAACACTGTTGATATATATTATCATAACTTGAAACATAATTTAAAGTCAGTACCAATATTATGTGTTCTAAAGCGAATTCAAAACATACCTTTCTATTTATGCTCATTTTATTTGATTATTATATTCAAACTATTTCGCAGAGTAAGTTTTGTCTATTCTCACGTTCGTATCCAGAACTGTTATGCTTAAAACTATATCCCGTTTCTCTTTTAGTATCGGTATTTGTACAAAAAGTGTTACTTTATATGTCCATACATTTACTCTTTTCTACTTCACTCTTATCCTTAATTCCAATCTCAAACTATTCATTCGTCTTTTACCCTTCTTTTACAGCACATGTGCCTTTACGTAACGGAACCGTTTCTTATATATATATTAGTTATATATGCAGTTCCAAATAAGATGAGATAATGCTAATAAAATATGCATGTATTATATATAGCATTTTACAACTACAATGTCCTTGAAAATTATTCATACCCTTAATAAAGAGAGAGAGGGTATTATATGGGGTAAATTAAGGCCTGGCCACACAATGTGCTTTTCCGAGACTTTTCCAATAACAAACTTCGTTTTCAATGTATTTTTATGAGAAACGCCAAAAACAACAGTTGCTTTTATTAAAGCTTGACGCGTTTCTCTCTTTTTTAGTTTTTGTTCACATAAGGAATACATTGAAAACCACGATTTTTAGAGGAAAAAAAACTTCCAATGTAGCCAGGCTCTAAGGGGGCTTAACTTCATATAGCTTTGTGTGCAGTGTAAACATAACATAAACATATACTTAGGTGTTGGACTTCTTTCTAACGTTAACTTCCGGAGTCGAATAACATCGCTTATTATTGTGCATGAGAGGGCATATTGTTTTTGGCGGAAAGGAATAACTACCTGCTGTATAATCATTTTGACATTATGATATCTGGTGATATTGATATTTTCCAATTGAATAATATTTCTTCAATTACATTTATCTAAGTAAAACATAAACAATTATGTGTAGCAATAACTGCAATAAGGTCGACTTGAAATTTATCACTTTGATGTTGAGATTCTCTATAAATCTCTATAAATCTCTGTAATTCTTAAAATCAGGGTGCATATAATTTTGATCATCATATTTTCTTCTTTTTTTCGTACTTTTCTCATTTTCTTTTCATATTCAACTACATGTTTACCTATGTTATATAGGGGGGAAGGGGTAAATCGGTTTGGAAAGTGTTTAAGGATACCTCAGTCACCTGGATACACCACAAAGGTGAGCCTGAAACGAAATCGGGGACCCGATACTATCTTATGTCAACCATCATGAATGACATAAATGTAACTACCTTAGCTTTCTTCTCTTTAAAAATATATATCCTAATGATAATTGATAACATTTACAGCACACATAAACGATACTATTTAAGGTAAAACATTGTTATTTTACACCGCTAATAATTATTGTATCCTGTCAACAGTGTGTCTTATGAATCTCTTATTACAAGACATTTAGACATTTTAAATGAAGGTCAAGCAACAAGATAATGAGCAGGCATATCAGGTTAGAAGGGTTAATCAGTTTTTGAGTCACTCGAACAGTTTTTGGGTCACTTACTATTTGTCACAGAAGCATCACATTTAATTTAAATTTTTGACACAAACAAAATTATGGCCACGCTTACACTTAAGCATGTTCATGATTTCATTTGTAACGTAAAAATATATATATATTTCATGCTATTTCTATTGAAAATAGTCAGTGACCCAAAAACTGATCGGGTAACTCAAAAACTGATCAGCCCTTCTATATAAGATCAACTTTAGATAGTATTTTGATGGTTTTGATGACGCTACCCAACTGCTGCAGTTACACATCCTAACTAGATCCATTACTTTAGTTAATTCTTATCAAATAATTTCGGTAGGATAGGAGCTCGTTTGCCGCAAATGTTAAGAATGTAATTAATATGTAGCTGCAGCATCGGGCAAGGGGATCCACCTTAACCCGAAATTAAAGGTTGCATAAGTGGTAATACATGGCAGTGGTGAATCTAGAACAAAATTGAAGGTGTGTGAAACTGGTGTGAATATATAAGATACATAACAGGAGACGAATTGGAGCAAATTTTGCAGCAAATATAAGAGCTGGACGGGGATGCTATTTGACACCTGCATGGTAGAGTAAACAGAGCACAAGAAATTATCAGATTATATTTTCTTATTTATCATACATTGACTTAAACTACTTTGAATTTATGAAAATTGGTAGGCACCAATAAGTATAAGAATTGCTTACTCATTCAAGTGTTCCCTAGCTCTTTTAGTTAGGACCTACTCATTCAGGGTCATAATATATTGATTTATCATATATACAGTACAGTTAAACGCCCCTGTTATTGCACACAGGAATCAATATAAATGCAACCCACTTATAAACATAAACAATTTGTATTGCATTTTATCCCACTATCTATTATTTAGAAATAATGTTTCATATATAACTTGATCCTGATTTCGTTTTCGGGACCCACCAGTAAAAGAACCCGTCTACATATCTGATCCCAAATCTTCTGCCACATATCCCCCTCCCCAGATTTAATTTGTAGACGTAATAAGATATACAAAGTACAATATAAGATGATGCAATTTGCCTTTTATATACTTTTCATTCGGCGGAAATCTAAACATTTTACGTCAGCTTTCTATGAATAATGTCATGCAAAACATACATTAATAATTAATCATGCAAATAACTACAAATATATAAGATTATCAATTTATACACTGTCAGTTGAATAGGTGCAGTTTCATTCACAATACGCCAAATAGAAACATAAACAATATGTAAAATTTCGCCCTTGATTTTTTCCCTTTTATTTCTTTGAGTTCTTATTCAACTTATTTTTTTCCTTATATATTTTCGTTTTCTTATACCACGAGATTATTTGCTTACAATTATTTTCTTAAATTAATGGACTGCCTCAGTGTTATTGAATTAGATTTCATTTAAGAATAATTTCACTTTCAATTTCATGAAACAAACAATAAGTAAATCTGTCAGGTTTTTATATCTTACCTCATCCATTTTTGTATTATCTTATAATCCTGCAGTTCTAAAATTATGTGGAAATGCAAAAATAACAAATGATATATTATCCTTATTTTAAAACAGTTATTCATTCATTGTCAACAATAAATCTATAATCTTTTAAGAAATTTATTCGATATTTTATCCAAATTTACACTAAAACTCTTTGAAATATACAACTATACACATATTTCCACGCTTTGCTGCGTTTTACCGACATTAAAGATTTCAAAATTTGCGTTTCCCACAAGTAATAATGTTTATATTTGGGTCTAGAGCTTCAATATTCGCGCGTCTGTAAAAGCAATTACAGTAATTAAGCCAAGGTTGGTATATTAAAGGGCACATAAAAGGAAAGGGTCGCTAGACAGACGGCTAGTAAACAGGGTTCGTGAAAGCACTGAATTATACCTTTGGTGGATTTGCATACAGATGCAGGTATAATTGTTTGTTCATTGTTTATTCGAAAATGTGAATATTTGACATGCAACTATTGCAGATGTACACAAATTGTCATTTTTAATGTTTGTTTGTTGGGGTGTTTAAATTGTTAACACAACAACGAAGTAAATAAAGGTCATTCATTTGTTGGAAAAAAAATAGTTTAATTTGTCATGCAGATGCCAATCATAATTATACCTCTTAATTTCATTTGTTTACTTTTATGAAGTATCAACAAATCGAATAAAGGAATCGTTTTGCAGATGGTTTCAATAATGGCATGTCTCTTATTAAGTTATGAATAGTCATTATTAAAAAGTTAGATCATTAAATAGTTAAATTAGCATTTTAATTAGCATAGGTTATGTGGTATCATCCGATTATCTACCATGGTTGTCTGGGAGAAACAAGCGGGAAATATTTGATTTATTAAGTAGTAAAGCATGATGAACAGAAAACATCCTACCCCATGATATTTATAAAAATCGTACTGTAATTAATTGTTGTTTATTTGATTATATGTAAGTGTTTTCTGGACGTCGTTTATGGCTATGTAAGAACGCCGCAGCAAAAAACTGGCTAGGGGTCTGGCAACACTGGACGCCTTTTTGAGAGTTGTTTCAATTTAACCTTTTTTCAGTGTATTTTTTATGCAAAACTCATAAACGTGCATTGGTGCTGCCTCTTACAGTTTGTGAGATTTCCAATAACGAATATATTGAAAAAAAAAGAATCTCGAAAAGCCTCCTGTGCGCCCAGGCCTCAAGGCGCTTTTCCAGGTCAAAACGTTGTTTTCGCCATAGTCACTTCATGTTTTAAATTTCCAATATCAATCCATAATAAAAACTTAACAACTATTGTTCAACGAAGGTCCCCTTTGTGACCAGAACCTTAAAAACGCTGGATCCATGTCTATTTCTTTCTTTTTTTCAATTTACGTGAAAAGTTCTTGTCAAATTTTCATAGAAAATAGTATCTGCTTTTACATATGTCATATTCAGTCCATTTTTTCCCTCGATTCCAATCCCAATCATTCATTTTTCCATCGACACCCCTTTGTTTACCTTTTCCTGGCCCTACTAAGGCATTCCGCACCGATTGAACCCACGGCCTTGCAGGGACAACCCTGTATTCAGTCGGTTACGCTCAATACCTTTTTGCTGTATGCATAGAGCTATCAATTCATAACTGCAGTAGACCCAATTAAGACTTCGGTTTATACATTTCTTTCCATTGCTTTACCTCAACAGTTCAGACGTAACAAAATGAATAGGTAGGTCTTTGAGTAGTTCTTTATTTCGTATAATGTCTAGATTTTTACCATTCTAACTTTTAACAACCTTGCCCAACTCTACTCCCAATGGCCCGACGGTCCAGCAGTTTTTTTGAAGATTTGTTTATAAAATTTGATTTTCGTCCCTGTTGTTTTACTTTCGGGCCGGTAGAAGTTTTGAAACCGCTGGCGAGAAGGACCGGCAGAATGTTTATTTGCTATTTTATATTATCTGAATTTGATTAAAATATTGATACCTCTCTTTCCTTTAGATTATAAAGTGAATGTCGATGCTCTAAACCTTGCATTATTAAACATGACTATGCAGTTTTTATTTATTCAAATAGTTTTTGTATATAAATACAGGCTTCATACCAGCGGCACCATGATATGCATTTTTATTTATGAAATTTTGCCTCTAATCCTTGTTTCTCTATGAATTTTATACGGCATAGTCCAATGGCGGTGACACAGCTTGCCACAAAATGAATAAAGTCTCAGTTTTGCGATTCGCTGTTTTTGCCATTCTTTTTGTTTAACCCATCCATTATGCAGCGATGTTTTCTTTTCGGATGAATTATATTAAAGCGATCATTTATTCAAATCTTTATAAAAGATCAACACATCAATTGCTTCAAGGTTATGTATTTATTATCGATCACATTCATACCAGCCTCTTTCTAAACATGTTAACTACAGTCGGAGAAATATTTACAGCGTTGTCATTTTTTATTTTAAATGTATATGCAATATTTAACAAATACATGTAGGTAATCAAACTTTACTGCCATATACATGTATATAACATATGCTTGAATTTCAACATGAGGTTTACGCTTAATCAAGTGACATTCCTTGTAGTCTTATTATTTATAATATACCTAACATCATAATTATTTATTCTCTTGTTTTTTTGTGTGTGTGTTTTATTGAATAATGGTAGCTTAAGTTAAGATTTATGATGAAGAATATTCAGCGCACGCTAAGCGCACCCCCATGAATCAAAATAATCTTACCTGAATGCAATTGAATTATTTTTTTATCCGTTCCTCAAGACTAGTTTGATCTCATTGATATTGTTAACTGGTTTCTAGAATACAATTTACGGAAATCATCACAGTAAATTCATCTTTTGCTTGAAATGTAATTCTCATAAGATTTATCTGAGGACGCGTGGACAGTGATTGATAAATATAAACACAATCAAAAGTTGAAACATAGGGGTGTCACTCCGTTTATTCCTCTAGCCATGATCAAACCCAAAATATTCTAGAGATTTGTGTTTATTTACTTCTAATGATATGCACAAAAAATGGTCGACTCTATATTAAGTTTATAAATGTTTTATAATGATGTTGATAATATACTGTTGCAATAATTCAATATATAGAACTACTTTAATTTTAGTATATCGACATTGTATGTCATATCACTCCCTTTACAAAACACGATTTTGCCTATTATTTATATGTAGGACAAATATATTTTTTACTACGTGACCATGCATTTGGAGAATAACGTCGTTGTAACGTCGCATAAAAACGAGACCTCGTTTTGTGGCATAGAAGACAGTTGTCCATAGACCATTATTTTATTCGCAGACCATTTTTAAACACATCATATTCTGCTTCAGTACTGATACATAAGTCGTCATATCTTCACGGCGTCGTACCGACGTCCAATTTTAACGTCATCAGTGCGACGTTAAAATGACGTTTTTCTGAGCTTGGCGTGACAATTTCATACAGGCGTAAGTGCTATAAATACGCAGTTGGAAAGATCCGTGTATAATGGCACTATATAAGTTTGGTGTTTTGAGAAAACCGACCCAAAGGTAAGATACATAAGAATTCACATAATTGGTGCATTAAATAGTGGATGGTTACTTGATATTTTTTGTCACTGAAGTATTGATGATAATCTATATAAATGATTAATATGTTACATGACATTGATCATAAGTTATATGTCCCGCATCAATCTTCGGTATGTTAAAACAATATTTTGAGTTGGAATTTTAATGCACGCAACCCTTTAATTCGTGTGAAAAAGTGGCTGTTTGGGCGAGAATACACTTCAAACCTCTAACTCAACGCCTCTCTACTCAAGGGTCCCTACTTAATAAGGACACGGTTAAGAAGGTACATGATAAATATAGGTCGATCAGGGGTGACCAACTGATCTATTGGCGAAGAAAACGTCTCGATTTTACGGGAGCAGCTATCTACCCAGCCCACACCCACCAAATTTTCGCAAAAAAGGTCCCCATTCTGCTCCAAGCTTGCAAGAAAAGGAGGGACAGCTCAGCCAGCACGGAAAGCGAAATAACTTTTTCTACATTTTTATATTTAAAAATATATTTTATTGCTGTTTGCATTACGGAGATTTTTCAACGTTTTTTTTATATGCCGATGGCTGCCCTTTAAAAATATAAGCCATTGCGTTCTTCTGGTAACTTCTGTCTTTTTCATGTATGACAAACACCTCTCACCTTGATTTCTAAAAAGAGATATATGTTAAAGTTTAATCTTCAAGTTTGGTTTTAATTGCTTAAGATGCTCTATTATCTCAAGTATATGAAATATAAACACAACATTAATCATTTGGGTCGCGTGGTCTGTTTATTTATTTGGCAACAGTTGCTATTAGATGCAAAGGGTGTCTCAATTTCATATTATTGTACTGTGGATGCCGTATCAAACGCGGCAACAAACGAAAACTATTCCTTAACTTATTAAATTTCATCCTATATAAGCCTAAATATGTTTTTCCAAAATGCCACAGGTCATATCACGACTTCAGAAATAACTGTAATTTATTCAATATATTTGTCACTTTAATGTAAGTTGATAATATAAGATACTTCGAGAGGGAGGTTGTGGATATTTGGAAAAGCAAGAATGAGAGCCAATAGAATGACAAACAAGGCAAAACTTAAGTAATAGGACCATCGAGGCTATTTGCCAGCGAATGAAACAAGATAGAATTATGTCTAACGAATTTCAAAACACAAACAATAAACAAATATAGGCATATATAGGCGGTCATTTCCCTAACATATCAAAATCAGGCCAATAAACATGGACTGTTAAGCGAGCATCCCATATAAGGCATGTATTATGCTGTTTGACCAGGTATGCAGAGCTATTGAACGACATAATGTTTATGCATAAGAGTTATCGACTGAATAGCATGCATTTTGTTTATTTGCTGTTGATAAAAATTTAAAAGAATTGTTCAAAAGACATTGACAGGTGTGGCAAAAATCGCCAAAAATTACAGCGTTTTTAGATTTTTAAAAGACCAGAGAACAAAAAAGTTATTCGAGGTATAAGTTGTTTGTTAAGCAATTTTATATGGATTAAGTTGTTGGGATGGTTCCCTTATCATTGAAAATTCAGTTTTAAAATGCTTACAATTTTAAGTTGGTTTTTAACAAATAAAATCTCTACTATTTTGCCACATATCGAACCAGAAACAAGCACGAAAACGTTGGTGTTACTATGATAGAAGCTTTATTTGTCAATAAATCGAAATAATATGGTAAAAATAAAACTGATGTTTGAAACCGTGGAAGCTAGCGAATAAACCACGACCTCATGTACACACCACTCTAATGGAAATAATTGTTTTTTTTTTTTTTTTTTACCTTTTGTTTTTCGTTCTCACAACGGCAATAAAAATCATAGGGTCAACAGATCAAAAGCGTGATTAGATAAAAGTAATTAGAAATAGATTATAATCTCGAAATCCTATGATCCAGGGTATAATTACGATATGATGTCCTTTAAAACATGTTTATGATTCAACATTTAAAGGGTTTCATACATAGAAGACCCTCCTCAAAAAGAACCATTTTTTGCACTGAAATTGAAAGGGAGTCTTATGAATCCAGATCTAGTTTGCCTACGAAAATATGAATATGAATAATAAGCAAGATTTATGCTACACTATTGTGATGGGAATTCTGTTAATATTAATTAGCCAGTTGCCGGTGTGACCTCATTTTTCTCAAAGTGCTAAAACATTCTGTCTCGTTTTGCATGAAAAATCTAATGATGCCCAGGGTAAAAAAAAATATTTCAGCAAAGTTCGCAGAATATTTCGTGTCAAAATATGAAAAGAATCGGGCAGTCTCAAATTAGGCCAGATATCACTACAATAAAAGCAGGTTTTACAATGATTCCGGATGTATTTTCTAATTGAACCTCTGATGCAAGAAAAACAATGATATTTTATTTTAGAAGTGTTGTTTATGTTCATATATTAAAGGTGTGCTTTGGACATTTATGACATATTATAACAAGTAGCACGCAATCCATGTTGCCTATGGAAAGACGCAAGAAAATGACAAAAAAAACTACGTTATAATTTAGTTTTCAATGGGAATTTTATATAAGGATTTCGGTATTCAACTCCGGGCAAATTTTAGTCGAGATTTCGGGTAAACGTTGCCATATCATTCTTTTCCTAATGACTCCAGAGAATATGCAATATCTACAGTAGCATATTTTTACATGTGCCCTGCAACAATTTATGAACAATTTCATATTTATAAATGTAATTAGATACTACATGTATTCAAAAAGCGAAATCCTTTTTTTTTTTCTAATCATATAGGACTTTCTTCTGGTCATTCTAAATATTGGGTAGCTTTTCAGATCCATCTCGACGCTGCCTGCAATTACATTCGACATCTTGTGGATAGTTTAGAGTCACTGTGTAAAGATTAGGACTTCTGCTGAATTTTCTTCACAAATTCATCCAATTTCTTGACAGCGCAAGGATCACCGTCTATGAATGAATTCATGGGTTCCATAACCAATTGCCATAGGTCTATGAGGAAAATGCATGACAGAGGCCCAGATAAAACAATGCAATCATAAATCGTGACATCTTCTTATTCTCCGTCTCCATATATAAGGTTTTTGCCACATTGTAAGTTTTTCCTAACAAACCGTGTATTTCTTGTTCCAAAAAAAAATCGCGGGTTTGGGTTTAGAAAAAGCTTCGAACGTGGTCAGGACCGTAGTCCCATAGAGTAACCCACTTTCTATTTGACATGAAGTTCCACTTGTGATAAGAAGTCAAAGAAGTTAAGATACTAGAGAAATCTGATAACGTTTCAAGTTGATAATGCATTGATAAAGCTAATGTTAGTAAACAGAAATAGATTTTAAGCCGTTCCATGTCCTACTATTAGCTGCCGTGACCTAATTTCTGGTCCAGACTTCCAAGATTAATTGCGTTTTCTAATTAGTTTTTATCTGCTTTGTTTCGAAGACTTCCAGTGTTGCCAGCACCCTCTGACAAAAAAAAACGTGATGAAAAGGGGCAAAAAAACGTGAAAATCGACGTTTCAAACCGGGAAAATGTAAAAAAAAACGTGATATATACAAACGTTTTTAACTTAGTTTTATGATTAAAAACATTCATTTTCGGCAGTTTTTAGCATTTATGTTTACGTAAGTCGCGTTTGAATAAGATATTACGTGTGACCACGCTTATTTTTTATTTTCATTTTTTTACCTTTAAATGGCTTTTCATTTTGACTTTTCGAGGCACTTAAGGGTATATCATAGACCGTCTGCCGTGGCATTACGTTTAATATGACATATAATATATAAATAATAGTATACATATTTGAACAAACTTATATATCATGATCATATCAGTATAGGCTTTTTAGCACGATTTTACTTTCTATTTTTCAAGTTTGTCTGTGTCGAGCGCCCAAGACGCTAGTAAAAATAAATATGATATAGACCTTTAAGTATTCAAACCCTATTTGTGCTCAATGAATGCCATTTCCGTTTTCGCGAATCACCAAAATGCCCATTTACACATTTAGATATTTATTTCGATTATGTAAGTCTTCAACTGAAAAAAAGTTCATTAAGGCGCGTTCACCCGAAATGAAAGCGCAAAATATACGCTTTTCGGATGAACAAAAGCGATAAACTACTATGTTTTTATACCAAAAGGGGCTTTGACTTCAAAGCGCATAACTTGTGTTTTTTGTTTATTTCGGAGCGATTGAACGCGGCCTCAATTTTACCCTGTACAAGTTTATGTTTGAGTAAACCCGTAACCCTCATTGTTGACATTATGAATGATTTGAAAGATTGCAGTGCCTGTATACAGAATTCTATTAAATCTTTTAAACGTTTGTACCAAAATATATTCAATAAGGCAATAACTTAAGTTTATTGAAAAGTAGTCAGTACAAGAAAGCTATGAGACTGATAGACGGACACTCAAATTATAAATTAACTAGAAATGTGTCCGTTGGAGCACGAATGGCCCGCTACTTATAAAGTTGAAGCGCCATTACAGTTTAGCTTTCGAGAAATTTCGCGATATTCGAGTCATTTGTCGAGCGCCGAACCGGATGTCGGGTGTGTATACCATCATACTATACACCGATGAACCATCTATATAAGTTCCGATTCAAAAAAGTTGACGCGGCGTTACGGTTTGGCTTTCGAGAAATTTCGCGATATTCGAGACATTCATCGAGCGCCGAACCCGATGTCGGGTGTGTATACCATCATACTATACAACGATGAACCATCTATATAAGTTCCGACTCAAAAAAGTTGAAGCGCCATTACGGGTTGGCTTTCGAAACATGTCGCGGTATTCGAGACATTTATCGAGCGCCGAACCCGATGTCGGGTGTGTATACCATCATACTATGCAACGATGAACCATCTATATAAGTTCCGATTCAAAAAAGTTGACGCGGCGTTACGGTTTGGCTTTCGAGA
>LQRL01182109.1:950-15204 GCA_001703475.1 Hydroides elegans | reverse complement strand
GTTCGAGTTTTAACGTTCGTAAACTATCGTTTGGTTTATTTGCAAAGATCTGATAATTCGGTAAGATTTGTTGTTTATTTACTTTTACATGTTCACTTCCCGATTTACAAGTTGCAAGATTTATATTTGAGATAACAAGTCGTTTAATTTATCATTATCATTAGTATAATTTAACATGTAAGTTGCTTATTGAATACTCGTTTTTTTAATATGTTTAATTCTTGTATGCATATTAGCTTTGAAGAGTAATTTTATTTTTTGTAAAATTTTGAGTGATAATTTAAGGTTTTCTTATAGTGTACGTGTCAGTTACACTCGTTGAAAAGAGAGATGTAGATATTTAGTCTTATAATTTAACTATCTTCACAGTGTACTTCCGGTGCGTCGCTTGCCGAGTTGTTGTCTGAAGCCTGAACTTTAATAAAAGCATTTAAGTAAGCTCAACGACTCTCATTCATATCTACAATTACGAATGTATAATACCGACAGAATCTGATGCTGCATTTTTAATGCTATCGGTATCTGATACGGATAGCATTAAAAATGCAGCATCATAAATTAATGATAAATCCCTCCAAATTCAACACACAAAGCCTAATCGACTCGACTTGGAAGTTCGCAAAGTCTTTAATTGAGGACCTAATGTCAAATCCCGTGTCATCTAAAATGTCAACCATTAAATATAATCAACCGTTAGTCACACGATAAATAAAACGCATCTCCCGTCAAAAAACAAAAACAAAGTCTTGTCTCCAGATACAGAAAAACATAACAAGCGATTCTGGAGTTTCATTAAAAAAACCAACGCAAAGTTAATACTAGCGTCGCCCCTTTATACAATAAAAATAGTATCATACATAGTGATAGCTAAGATAAAGCGAATATTTTGAACACTCAATTCTCTTATGTTTTCAATAAGGACGAAGATACACTAATAATTCCAGACAAAGGCAAGTCAACTCATCCGGAAATGGCGAAAAAAAAACAATAGCCGAAAACGGTGTAAGACAGCTACTACAGCAACTAGATAGCCATAAAGCAACAGGTCCTGACAATAGACCCGCCTGTCTACTAAATGAGACATCATCATAAAAGTCTTCTATGTTCATCACGCTGTTCCAGTCGTCTATTGTCTAATACAAACTATCCACTGAATAGAAGACGGCAAACGTCATATCGGCCTTCAAAAAGAGCAGCCCAACCGGAAAATTACCGACCAATATCTCTTACGAATATTCTATGTAAAGTGATGGAGCACATAATATCTAGTAGCCTAATAAAACATCTCAAAAATAACAGCATACTAAATGATGCATAATTCGGATATAGAAAGAAAAGATCATACGGGACACAACTTCTCAACACTGTCAACCATCTTGCTAAAAGTCTAGATGACAAAACACAAGTGGACACTCTTCTACTTTTCTAAGACATTCGATAAAGTGTTACACCAACGCCTACTATATAAGCTAAACTAATACAGAGTACGTGGTTCTACACATAAGTGGATCGCCGATTTTCTTTATGAAAGATCCCAATGAGTGGTGCTTGGTGACTGTTCCTCAGACTTCGCGTCTGTGAACTCAGAAGTTCCCCCAATGAAGCGTCATGGGAACCGTGCTCTTCTTAGCCTACATCAACAAACTCCCCGAATACCTAACCAACGGCTCAAATGACAATCTATTTGCTGATTATAGTATTTTATATAGAAGCATATCCAATACAGATAACACAGGAAAGCTGCAACAGGATTTAGAAAATCTCCAAACGTGAGAACAGCACTATACATGGTAATGTCCTAAAGGGGGCACGGTGGCGTAGTTGGTATAAGCGCTGGCCAGCCAAGCAAACATGAATCAGAGGAACGTGAGTTCGAATCCCGTCATGCCCCAAAATTCATGTCAAACATGCTAGCCCCTAGGGATTGATCGACATGTCTTTGCAATGGTGTGCAATTAAAATTTGTGAGACTTGGCTGCAATCGAAACCCATGTGAGTTTCACCTGCGCCGTCAAAATGTCACATTGATCGCTTACACAAATCGATATTCATAACAAAGTGTTCTTAGTAAATAAATCGTATAATGTGTGTGAAATATAAATTGTAAACAATTCAACCTTCTGGTTGCAAATAAAGCAAAAATAACCCTTTTTACAGTCAAGTCTTCAAAATACCTTGGTGTACACATCCAGCGCCAACTACACTGGGATACGCATGTATACAAAGTCGCAAATCAAGCAAACGCAACGCTCTAATTCCTTCGAAAAAATCTCCATAAAAGCCCTGTAACCACAAGAGGACTCGCATATAAATCGATGGTATGACCAATTTTTGAATACTCCTCTACGGTATGGGCCCCCACACCCAAGAAAATACAAGTGAACTAGAAAGAGTACAAAGAAGAGCCACTAGATTATTCTAAACGAGTACATCAAAACCGCTAGTGTCACCCAGCTATTGCAGCAGCTCCACGTACCAAAGCTAAGGTCGTTATGCTATGCAAAACAGTCAACAACCTTGTAGCCATTCGAGCTCCTACAGTCCGCCAACCAATAGTCATACGCGGCTATAGTCATCGATAATTAGTACCTTTCGCTCGCACCATAGTCTCCAAACACTCATTCTATCCAGACGCAATTAAACTATGGAGCTCTATCCCACCATCGACTGTACTATGCAACGATGCTGAGTCCTTCAGTCAGCATGTGGAGCAAATACGACTTCGTTAAATACGCGCAGCCTGCGTCGTAAATAAAAGTACAAACTGCACCAAGAAATTTGTTTTTGTGTGATGCACCGACCTGCAGGTAGTGCGCGATACTCTAACTAGGTCAGCACCTGAAACTCGAGAAGAAGATGAAGTGTTTATAAAGTATTTTATGTTGGTCTATATTTAAATATTTGCAATTGGCTATACAAAGTCTGCCAATAAAGAATATATTATCTTATTCAAATCATATTTGGTTTCGAACTGGAATAAAAAATATGATTTCAATTTTAGAAAATAAACTTATATTCATAAGTTAAAAGTCGTGGTATAAGGGACAGGCCGAGATAAAAACTTTAAAAATTCTTCTTTCATTCTCCTTCAATAATTCGAATTTTACTTGAACAAATGCATCATTGTAAATGTACGTGTATATGTAGCAAATAACGCTATATTAAATTACGTCTCTTGGAGCCTGTATCAATATATCGCCACAAGGATTTATAAATGCTAAGTATTAATATAACAAATTCATTAGGTCAATTAATATTGGTTAAACATCTGTTTTGATGTGAAATCACTCACACATATATATATGGCTAGTAAACATTCTGTGAATGCAATTAATTTTTTTCTATAAGGTAATCCTATGCAGGATCTCTTCGACGAGTATTCTGACAAATATATTTTAAAAAAACATGTTTAAGCTAATCCCATTATAGCTTATAATCATGGATAAAAATAATCATGCTGGTTAGACAACGAACATATTTTAACATTAAAAACGTAGTATAAATCAATACTTATCAGAAATAATGATTCTATATTTCTAAATGCGACATTTGCTTGTAATTTATTAAAACATAGAAACAACATATACTTATAACCAAGAAACGAATGACTGTCATTGAAATGATGAACTATATATATATCTTGATTTTTTTATAAATACAATCGACATAATATAATTTTATGGTGTATCAATGTCTATCAAAAGTCGGTAGCTAAAATAAGTAAGACAAAGTCAATAACATAGTCATATAATCAAACACTTTATCGAACCATATATAAGAAAAGCTAGCAAACATATCAAATATTTGACGAGAGGTTGTTGGGTTAGAAAATAAACATAATCTCATCTATAATCTATAATTATTCAACACTAGATATTATAATTTAACGCTATTTATTTGCATTTCAATTTATACAATATCTGAATACGAATATTTGTTTTGGTTTTGAGTGTCGGGGAATGTCTTTTTTTTCTAAATAACTGGGCAGCCCCCTTTATTTCAATTTCACATAGTATGCAGTGTAACATCAAATATCGTTGTTCTACTTTTCAGTTCAAAAACATTGCTTACATATATGCTTATAATATGTTACTTTATACATGTTTATGGTGATTCTATTAAAATTGTATGCAACCATTACTGTTATGTTTTTAAAACAATTGAACAAGAAGTTACGGGTTACACCAATCAAATATTGCGATGAAACAGTAGACATTCTTTCGTACATATATGATATCTATTGTCAAACAATACATAGAATGAATTATATTCAGTTAAAGAAGGTACAAACCATTGCACATTTTAAAGTACATTAATTAAATCTGTTTTTGTTTTCTTAATACATTATACAATTTTCATTATTAATATAAATTCTTAAGACATCTTCATGTTTCATTTTAAAATTTTCACCGGCATCTATTGTTTTAATGTTTGCATGTATCGTTTTACATATATCAAAATACATAACATTTATGATATATTATTGATTACTAAATCAATATTGAATTACATATTGGGCCGCTCAATTATACTAAGTTTATAATAATTTTATGCTATCAGCCATACAAAAACTACCTCTACCACTTTCGAATCACCAATCACATATCCCAAGTAGTGGGACACCTTACGCACTATCATTCATACATCAAAATACCAATCTGCCTATGCAGTGTTTTGAACTATCATCCCGACCGAATCACCTTTTTTAACAAATTAGACAACCTTGTATACAAATTTAAGATTTTTTTTCTCGAAAAATAAAGCTATAGGATTCACAACTTTTTGATATTCATAATTATAGGATTTCCTTTGACCGCTTGTATTATAATACACTTTATGAAATAGAAAATAATTTACTTGAAAAAATATATTTGACGTGACGAAGTTGCAAGTACTAAATGCCGTTTCCTGTTTTCCAGCAAACGATAATCAAAATTTTCGTTCAGTTTGAAAAGTTTTTTTGACGTAAGTCAACACTTTTACGGTGCATTCAGCTTAGCCACGTTAACTGATCTTTAAAAATATATTACACATCCAACGTAATAACGTAAAGTGTCATAATTGTATCTTTTCAATGTATATATGAATGTATAACGTAAAGTGTCATAATTGTATCTTTTCAATGTATAAATGAATGTATAAATGTATCTTTTCAATGTATATATTAAGCACAAACTATAAATTATAGTTAATTACTAGTTTTGATTAATGTTAAGTAAAATTGTATGTAAACTCATTATGAAATACCGTACAACATCCGTATAAGAAATATATATGAATACACATATCAATCAGATATATTCCACATCGATTATGATAACATAACTTAATTCAGAAATAATACATATTAATCACAACAGCTCTAAATATATCAAACAAAAACAAAATCAATCTGGAAATCATTAGCATTAAACTACAATATAAAGAATACTATCATAATGCATTTGAAGCGATAATAAATTAAGCCAAGTTTGCTGTGGATCCATTTCAAATTACTATAAAACCATCGTCTCTTAACTATAAGTAATCTAGATGGAAGAAACAACAATTTTATTATAATTGTGCTTGAGAAAATTCAATATAAAGGTGTGATTCGAAATATCATATGCTATTATGTAGGCAAATATAAATTTCATGCATGATATTGATATCAATTATTGATCAAGCGTTGCGTTCAAAACATATTTCTTTCTAGATATCCCACTAATTGCATTTCATCCAATTCCCAGAATATATTTATCAATTTGTAGAGTAGATATCGTTCTGGTCGATTGGCATTCTTATTTTTCCATATCTGTTTGAAATAAAAGACAAATAATGCGTTTCCAAATAATTATTGAGTCGATTTAAATGTTTATTGTTATATTTTGAAAGTATATGTGTATCGTAATTACCTTTATAAATTACCATAAGAGTATGTTTCTGGTTCTACATTTTTCTTAGTATGCAGATATGAATTACATTTAACTTTGTACAAATAATATCCATATCAATAACTATAAGTGTTTCAATGAATATGGTATCAATAGGTTGTATTATGTCATTAAACATTTTAACATATCAATGCTATTTCTTATATATTGTATCAAATTGAATGAAACTATCTGATTGGCTTACTTTGAGGAGTTTGAATGTGACATCAATGACACATCTCTCTTCGTATCGAATATTGTCTAACATAACGTCAGATATTTGAAGTCGAAGAGCCAATCTCAACTGTGTGGTCCAGGCAACTTGCTCAGCTATTCGCATCAGGAAAAGATCGGTTAGCACAGCATAGTCTCCTAGCACAATCATAACAATACATTTTAGATAAAGATCGATATGAAGAATGTAATATAGAATTTATATAATTATATGCGTATGTAGCTTATTGGGAATTATATTTCATTTCAAATTAATCGTAGTTTTCTTGAATATTTGTTTGTTTTATTTTGTATGTATGAAAATGTTCGTTTGTTATAGTTTATATATCATTCTCCATGATATCATTAAGAACAATTTCAAGAAAAGTTGGCAAATCATTCACTAGTTGGACCATTTTGTTTCTTTGAAGAGGAAATGAAAGGAAAATAATAATATATACTACATGGTTGAAGCATTTTATAGGGCATAACCGCCCGGTCATTATTTTCTTGTGATAATGCCCGGGTGCGTAGTCATTTTATATATTTTTTGTTTAAAAAAAAGAAATGGCTAAATCATTTCATTAAGAAAACATTTGCCCTGCCCTGTCAGGAATTGAACCCCGGCCGCCCGTGTGCCGCTTTGACGTACCCCGTTGCATATGGGGTCATTCTCTACTCAATTAGAATATGAACGAGTACGTTATGACAGCTGAGCGAGATGTAGGACACTCATACGTCCACTCACTACTCGATGAACTTGACCCAGTATTGCAATTGTGACGTCAAAATCCAAATTCTACGTAACGCAATTTGTTTACTGTAGTTACTGAAAAGAATGCAAAAGGATAACACACAAATTTATGAAAAACAAACTAATAAGTTTATATTTTTTTTTGTATTTTAACGTATAAAATTAATATACCGAACGCTAATAAAAGTATAAGCATGTTCCTTGCCTGGAATTAGAACAGCAATTTAAAGGGGACTGCAAAAAGCTTGATTTTTAACATAAAAGGAATAAAACTTGGGAATTTGTGGTGAAATATACGAATAAAAATGTAAACAATTAAGTTAACATTGATGAAGCATTAATGGATATAATCGACGAACTGCCAAGTTTAAAGCAAATGTATTGAGTGATTAACGACATGGAAACTTTTGAATATAATGCATCCAAAGCAGCGAAGACATCGAAAAGATAAGACCAAACTGAAAGAATATGTCCAAAGACTCTTTTGAATAACATCAAGTGAATTCGGACGTACTCTACATAAACCTACATAAACCGACAGACCAGTTTCGAAAACACTATCCGAAAAGGTAGGGAGATTGTTTCGAAAATAGCCGTTTTACGCAACTTTACGTACGTAAATATAGTTCACGCTACAAACTCGTAAAAGTGTTTGACAAAATGCGGAAATACATGTAATAAAAGGAACAAAAGCCTCAGGATCCTAATCGAAATGATAATTGGCCCTGGGATAGGAAAAAAGTAATCCCGAGTCCAATGGGCGCACAACGGTACACTTAACACGTTTCAGACAGAAAAATAATATATGTCACCTGCATTATATATTATATACTTATTTGAAAATGCTACGTAATTATTCTTCCATTTGATAGGTTGTAATTTATTTTAGAGATAGATACTGTGACTAATTCATTGATTTTCATAGCCCACATACTCATTTAACGCACAGCTAAATTGTTTCAATAATTAAAAACTTTCTCTTCTAAATTGCGAAACACAAAGTAAATAACTCAACATGATACGTTCCGTTATCTCAATCTATGAATGAAACTTGCCTGTACCACGCTCTTCATTGCAGTATCTGGTGGATTCTTCTTCTCCAAATGAGCTACGTGTTTCTCTTTCATCGACAAAATGCCCTCTATCATTGTGATGATTGTTCAGTTCATTTTGTTGCTGTTGAAGAAAACGTAATATTTTGCTGAACAGGACTCGTTGTCTATCATCAACTAGGAAATGTAATCGATCGCGTGATATTGCAATATCCAACGCAGTTTTATTTTGCGAATTCCTTGCTAGAAGGAGGCGAGGCGAATGAGTTACTAGCTCCACTACTGCATTGTAATTTCCATAGTAGGTGGCACAATGAAGGGTCGTGCCAAGACTCTCTTCTCCTTCCGGAATTCGATCAATGAGTTCCGGGTAGCATTTCAACACTACATTTATGACATCAGAATGCCCAGCCCTGGCTGCCGCATACAAAGGGCCCAATCCTCGTTTATAATCTCCAACAATTGGCTTAGCACCTCTTAGCAATAAGAATGACACTAGGTCTACTTTACCGCAATATGCAGCTATGCTTACAGGTAACTTTATTTTCGAGTTCGTTTTGGCTGGTATGTTGATTGTTTCAGGAAATTCTTTCAGTAGTAAATCACATTTGGTAGTCGAATCGATATTGCTAGAACATGCTGCATGTATAGGCAACTCAAACCTATTATTTATATCAAAGATTTCTGACCATACGTTGATATTTGCCCCATTTGAAAGTAGGCATTGAAGAAATTTGAGAGCGGAAAATGTAGCAGATACATGGAGGGCGGTAGCATTACGAGAACGTTCCGAGTAAAGTCCATGCAAATAAAATCTCTTATTGATATCAGGATTATGGAATGTCAATAATCCTAAGAAACGCCTATAATCATTGTCCTGACATGCTTTATTTATTGATGATGACATTTCAAATTAATATCCATATATTGATATCCTGATGATATATTAATCAAACAACTATTCGTTGGACAAAGCGATATTCTCCAGATAATTCAGCCTAAATTAAACAGGATCTCGTTGAGACTATGAGACTTAGATCCTGTATATATTTACTTTTCACGATAAGGAAGTTTGCCGCATGAACAATTTAGAAAATATCATAAATGAACTATTGTCAGCATTGTTCGTAAATTTATGTGTTTTTGCATTGATCATCATTATGAAGCTGATAAGAAAGTTGGTTTTATGATCATATATTTGATAAGCTAATGTGTCTTTCAAACACAATTTAGCCTTTTTTGTTTACTCTTTGTAGTACTTTTGTCATATAACAAAATGGTATTGATAGATAAGGGTATGTATCGAAAAAAGTATATTTAGTGAGGTGCTTATTGCAAACAGGCACCTGACGATCTACATAGAACAATATTTGAAGATTTATATCATACAATAAGTTGATAAAACACTCTGCTGATCAATGTTATAGAACCAACATATTATTTTTTAAAGCATTCCATATTTTGTTTAAATTCTCGTCAATCTCGTTTGCTGTCTCATTCGCTCTCCAAGGCATTGTACTTGTTATATTCAATGTGTTGCAACATATCGCATTGTGAAATTTGATTCAAGATAATTGATAATATATTACTTTGATTCGATATATTAAGTAAAACAAATGAGACAAATTCGTGTTTAAGTAATTTATCAATTATCAATTCATATATAAATTATGAAAAGGTTAACCCATTGGTTTTTATA
This sequence comes from Hydroides elegans, assembly GCA_001703475.1. Lineage (NCBI taxonomy): Eukaryota > Metazoa > Annelida > Polychaeta > Sabellida > Serpulidae > Hydroides > Hydroides elegans. Next base: position 5,574 of record LQRL01182109.1, on the reverse strand, counting down.
TTGAACAATGCATCAAATTAGTAATCAATCAAGTAATCGAATAAGGGTTCTTATTTAATGTTTTTCAAATATAGTTTCACATAATAACTTTGGTTTACACAACTAAGCTGTTGGGTGCCCTTCGTTGGTAACTGTCAGGTACTAATTTGTGCATGATTTAACTTTTATTGAATCTAGAGTCAATAAAAGAAGCCTGAAAAGAATTATTGACATAAGGCTTAACCGCACTGATCAGTTTAACAGTAAATTAATGATATATACCAATATTTATTACCTCTCAAACGCTTCAAAATAAACCTATATTTTGTTTAGGTAACATGGATTTAATTAAAGCCGAGCTAAGAACAAAATTATATGTTTTGACTATATGAGCTTAACACATGTATACGTAGAAAAGGGCGTGTTGTTTTCGTACACTCTAAGCTCTTCTAAAGTCAGAAAACATTAAAGAAATAATGCATTATTTTATGACTTGAATTTTATTCAATTATATCTGTTTTCAACATTAAAGGGATTCAAAAGAAAAATATTTTATGTCGTTTAATGTCTATATCTTAAGATGTTTATTAGTTCAAACGACAATTTGAATGTAAGACCAATGGCACTATTAGGTTGATAACTATTATTGTTGGTGAATTTTATTGAGAATATTGATATTTAAGTCTTATTGTGTCCGGCTCGAGTGATATATAAGCATTCATGGATAGTATGAATGTTTCAGTTATCGACTGACCTATAACTTGAACTTCCTTGTATTTTAATGATCAATTTCGACATCAGAAATAAAGTTTGAGTGCGGTTGCATTGCCTTGTTTCATATTAATGATGTTCATATTGGGTATATAAAAAATGATTGCTATTAAAAAGGCATACCTGGCTAAATATCGTATGTCAACCTGTTTTGCTAGTTATAAATTGCCTTTTAAAAATACTTGTTTTGTTTTTGTTTTTTAACGGAGGGATTTTCTTATTTCTTTAAGTTGGTGTCCTCAAAAATATTTTCATGGCGAAGTTGTGTTATAAAATACATTTATGTTAGCAGATTGTGTATTTTTATTCCTATTCATGTTTAGAGAGTGTATCGCCGCCATTCGTAATTTAAAAGATATTTGAAAAATATTGTTTAAATAATTCTATCACTTATATTATATATTGTGTTACTAGATACGATGTTTTAAAATAAAGTTGATATGTATTAACAATCGAACAATAGTTGGAGCCTCTCAATATGTGTCGATTATTCCTCGGCAGGCCTGGTGCTCGCACTTTTAATTATGTTCCTGGATACGAAATTATTTTCGAAAGTGTTCTATAAAGGGTAGGGCAAATCAGGCAAAGCAGTACGTCATGCCATACAATAAATAATACATCTGTTAGCATAAACATGCTATTCAGCCTGTAGTTGCGAGTTGTGTCCCAAATCCGAAAATGTTTCAAGTTTCACGATATAAGACAGGTTCAAGGTTCTATATATTCCCTTCTACTAGTTCGTGAGTTTCCCAAAACTCATCATTTTACTGTCTAATATATATTGTTCACAATATTCAATATGTTCACCAATACAAAAACAGAATTTTTTAGATATTTTTTATCTTTTAATGTTAGCGAAATCGGCTTTTTATTCTTAAAATAGTCATATAACACAAATATCCTCTTATTTCACATATATACTGAATTAAATATAAAGAAAAGGGGGAAAATTGGTTTGCTACTATTAACGATTATGTTTACATATATACATTTGTTTCATTTTAATTTATCATGACATAATCATGAATTGAAAAAAATAAATCAATGACGCTTGAAACATTTACATGATATATCATGCATAATATTATGCATTGTTTATGCGTTGAGACGTTGATCAAGCATTGGTCCTTGAGCCATCGATGCCTAACACTGTAACGTATACAACTATAAGATTTGACATTCTTATCAATTGTGACATCACAGTAACACATGACATTCTAAGGATTTTGAAACAAACTTTTCGTGAACATCGTTTACCTCGTGGACGGCCGTGAACAGTTTATTGTCTTGGATATAATTGCAAAACGCACACCATTTTGCTCACTTAGAAAGCAATGTGCAACTCATTTGTTGTATAACTGACAGCACAGGGCAAGTTACACGTCTATAGGTTGAAAAACAGACATCAAAAGTATATGCTATTCACAAAATATTCACCAAAACACTTTGACGGATCGATACGCCAAAGCGCACGGACAAAAACTTTTAATTTGAATGTGTAGGCTTATACGCAACAACCATATTTGGAATGGCATAATGTTTCGCAATATTTGAAAAATCCTATATTACGCTAAAGATTGATGATTTTCCTCTATAAGTATGTTAATAAATTATTGTTGTGCATTTATATTATGCCGCACAAGGATTCAACTGGCGCGAATCGTTCCAATGTAAATGAATTAAAATTTGTGAGTTGACTTAGCCTTGGACTTGGTGAGTTGGCCAAGTTTTACAACAATTTATACCTAATTATCTTATATCATAATTTTCATATGTCATAATTTTTGTCACATATTTTGTTAAAAAATTCAATTTTAGTGAATGATAAAATCCATGCCATTCTTGCAATACGTTTTCAAATCTTAAAAAAAATATATATATTTTGTTGGGTAGTGCTCTATAGGCACACCATTGTAAGAATTTAACTAGCTTCCAATATCCGGTTTGAGCGATAATGAGAATATTTGGTATTTTTTATATTTAAATCACATATCTTTTATTTCAGGTATTGTATAGTTTGATTACCATACGTTGATTGATTATGCGTATTGTTAGCGCTTGCATTTCTGGATGATAAATGTAGAAGATAAACCATAACAAAAATAATAAAATTCTTCATAAAATCCGAGAGCTGGGCCTGATCCTCCCAGACCAGTCTACGTCACAACATAGTTACGTTCTTCAAACAATTTGGGATTCAAGCGATGTGATTGGATGAGAGTTTTTACTTACTAGATACTTTGTTGCCAACAATAATGCGTATAATCTGTTGTTTTTGGTGATACGATGATTTGTAAATGTTTACGGTACTTTTTCCTCAATTTTGAATGGGTATTCGCATTATTGTCATTTTCCAACAATCCGGCGAATATTTGTCACATTCATGCGTAGTTCCGAAATTTCCTTTATTCGTCAAAAAAACAGGGAAAGAAATAGCATTCGATAAAAATTATGAAATATGAACAAGATTCTTTCTTGTGTAAACCTTACAAAAAATGACAAAGGAAACATACTGTGATTAATATCAGTTACGATTTATAATTTGATGTTTTATTTAGAAAATAATAAGTTCTGAAAACGGAAGCGAAATGAAATTGAAAATAAGACTAAGTTATTCTCAAACAAATGATCTGTCATTGACCGAAACTTTTTTGATAAAATAAATTATATTAATGTTTTATTTCATTATGTGGAACTTTCGCAAGCGCACTCTTAATTCTTCACTCATTGAGTCCGAAAGGCTATAGCCATACTGGACTTTGCAACGAGGTGAAAAAATAATGCATTTTTTTTTAAAGAAATAATACCTCATAATACCTCTACAACTCATTTTCTTTTATCACTGTGTAATGAGAACAACAAAAACATTTAATTTTATTGTTTTTTTTTTGCTCAAAAGAAGGCACCCGTTTGATCGACATACGGATTTATGTAATTGGACAACTTTCAAGCAAATAATACCGTATCCGGTTTACATTCACGCGGATATTATTTCAAAATTACGTATGAAATAATCATTTTGAAGGAATTATTTCCAAAACTGAGGATATTTATCAATGAATTCTGATTTGAATATTAATAAATTTATAGAATTTTATCATAACATCATAATTAGGCCCCAACCCCAAAGGTTGGGGGCCTATAGATTCGGGGTGTCCGTCCGTCTGTCCGTCTGTCCGTCTGTCCGTCCGTCCGTCCGTCATCGATTCTTTTCCAGGCTGTATCTTTGTAACGGATGATCGTAAAGACCTGGGAATAGGCTCATATGAAAGGTCTTGGCCTGTAGATGTGCCTTTTGACACTTTCAGCCAGATTCGGCCACCGAAAATGGCCGAAATTGGCCAAAATGTCCAAAAACAGCGGCTTTTCGAAACATAGGCTTTTCCAGGCTGTTTATCTGTAACGGATGGTCGTAGACATTTGGGAATAGGCTCATATGAAAGGTCTGGGCCTGTAGATGTGCCTTTCGATACTTTCAGCCAGATTCGGCCACCGAAAATGGCCGAAATTGGCCAAAATGTCCAAAATCAGTGGCTTTTCGAAACATAGGTTTTTCCAGGCTGTTTCTCTGTAACGGATGGTCGTAGACATCTGGGAATAGGCTCATATGAAAGGTCTGGGTCTGTAGATGTGCCTTTTGACACTTTCAGCCAGATTCGGCCACCGAAAATGGCCGAAATAGGCCAAAATGTCCAAAAACAGCGGCTTTTCGAAACATAGGCATTTCCAGGCTATATCTCTGTAACGGATGGTCGTAGACATTTGGGAATAGGCTCATATGAAAGGTCTGGGCCTGTAGATGTGCCTTTTGACACTTTCAGCCAGATTCGGCCACCGAAAATGGCCGAAATTGGCCAAAATGTCCAAAATCAGT
>LQRL01182105.1:0-20591 GCA_001703475.1 Hydroides elegans | reverse complement strand
TATGGCTCGTAAAGGTCATATTGCAAGATTTTTCGATTCGTTGCAAACTTGAACATTTGAGCCAGTGGGCGAAAGTTTCCCATGAAATCTTGAAATCGGTTAGACAATGTCATATCTCGTCTAGTATAGAAGTCGAGCGAGTTGGGTACCTGCGGTAAAATCAAACCACTCATTCTTTAAAATGATTCACCAGTAAGATATAAGCATCAATATATACAAAAAGATAAACTATAAAATGTAATTATAATTGTAATAAAGGGTATATTATAGCTGAACAATAACTTATATAACACTCGTATATATTTAATGTTTACATCTTGCATATTTGTTTTCTCATAAATATACCTCGAGGCACTTATCCTCGATTATCCTGGTGCTGCAAGCTGGAGAGTGAATTTCACAAAGCACGTCTCGAAATTCCCTGTAGAAGTGCTGTATTCCTAAAATGAGTGCAGTCATATTTATATATTTCTTTTAACTGAAACTTAAATTAAGATATAAATAGTCCAATAAGATAATTCATATATCGGATCCGCAAAGTAATGAACTATGATTCTCATACATGCAGTGCACGTAATCAGCAATCCTATTAGATTTACTTTTTTATGAAGCACTCATTGAATGTAATTTCATCTAAAGCTTTTCATTTTACTGATTTTTAAGGTTAAAAAAGATTCAAACTCTCATTTAAATATATAGCTCTATTCGCTTACAACTTCGGTTTCGATATAATAAAACAGAACATCACACATGACGAAGCTTACGCTGTTGTATACATGTAGCTCATCTTTATACTGGCAAATCAAATATTTTCTTGATTATTTTCTGCCGAAGAGGCTTTTTTATCTCCGCCATCTTACCTTGCGCATCGATGATCGCATGATTCGCGTTGAACACAAAAGCTGAATGGAACGGAAAATCCGGATCATGAAATTCGGACACCAAATCCGGAAAGTACACCATTCGCCAAAGAGGACCTCTTTCCACATCATGTTTATTATGTACCATTTCAGAGCAAATCTCTCGCCATTTTGTAGATTGAGTTGTAGTGAAATTGATTTTTAAATTATCTATTTTTGTCCAGTATAGTTCATTATTTGTTTTCACGACACATGCATGGAGTAAAGGATGTCTTTTAGTGATTCTTTCGAGGCTTCGGTGAATTAATTCTTCTTTAAGTTGAAAATTTGAACTCATGAATATTATGCTGCTAGCATTATGCATATCATTTTCTCCACTTTGACATAATAGTTTTTCCTTAACGCTTAATGCTCTAAGAATACTATCCGTTTTATATGGATGTTGATATCGGAATAGATTGAGTATTTTATTCATTTTGATTAAATGTAATCGCGTCAATACAAATACAGCATAGAATACAACTATAATATACACTTTTCTTATCTAAATGTGTCTTATGTGAAGAAGAAATCTAAGCACCTTTTGTTACTGATACGTTTTGCGAGCCTAGCCATATGTATGTCACTATGTCTCGTCCTAGATAAAGGCAAGCGCATTTTTATCGGGTCTTTTTTCATGTATCTTAGTCAGATGTAATAAATAGGAAACAGCTTCATAATATTTTAGGCGCTTTTTATATATATGCCTGTAGGTGCAAATGAACCAGTTCTAAATTGCATGAATAAGTTCTATTTGATATAACAATAAGATTACATTAATCATATATATAAACCAAATGCAACTCCAGATGTATGATACACTTGTTAATGTTTTACGGCTGCTTTGCGGCAGAGATTTATAAATGAAACAGTGATGAAGAGTTTATATAATCATTAAAAAAACTGATGATATATCTGTAAAAAAAAATCCCCATTTGTTTTGTGTATTTACATATAAATCATATAGTGTATCATCTGCATTCTATATATCAGTGTGGTACAACGAATTTGGAATAAATGTGTACAAAGTCATTTCCTTACACATTCCTCATATGAATCCTGAATATTAGAACTAAGCGAATTAATTTCAGGTCACACTCATGTAGATTGATAAAATTAAATTTTCTTTTCGCATGATGAACGTATTTGCTATTGCAGGCCCAAGAGCATTGAATTTGATATTCTTACTTGAATCATCATCCAGAATATGGACATTTCCCAAATTAGAAAACGCCAAGAAATAGGTGCGTTGCTTTTGATCGAATGTCGATAGCCATTCAACATCAATATATTTACATCTCAGATGACTTTGGAATCTTTGTTCTTGCTTTTTGTCTTTCATAAACTGATGCACCATCTTAACCCTTGCCCAGAATTCCTTATCCAGGTCGGTTATAGCAATATAATGCATGCTGCATTTGCCATGGGTTGGGCTTTGCATAACTTTCAGATGCAGTGTCGTTATCGAAATGAGGCTTTGCTGAGATGATTTTTACAGGAGTTTTGCCTCTGAAGGAACCACGTTTCCTTGCTTCTATAACATTTTCATTTACTATACTAAGAAGAGATGGTTTACAGGCAATTTGTATTGTAGCATGAATTCCAACGTTTTCTATCTTACTCGCCATACGAATTATATTCAAATGTTCTTTCTTTATCACAACAGGAATCAGTTTTGATTTCAGTGTTGCGGTATCTTTGTGCTCGATATTCGAACTATATTATTGCTGGTAAGGATCTGGTATCTGGTAACATCACGAATAAAAGGAACATTTCCTATCATGTCTTGAACTCTGTAAAACACTGGCATTTCCTTTAAGGTGTGATAATCTAATGGTTTCGGCACCTGCAATTAATAAAATGACTGAATCATAATAGATCGGCAAATAGTAACATCCATAAAAGAGTACTACTCCTTATACTTGTATGAATGTTATATTCTATTAAGCCATGTAATATTACGCCAAATTTATCAAGATGTAGTTGTCATTGTAATAAAATATCATTTTTAATCAATTGAAATGTAGCTTTAAAATAAATCAAAACTTACCTTTAAGCTTCCCCGTGGATCAACACCCTTACAGCTGTTGGTATCAAATCTATTTGAATCATGGAGCACGTCTCTGAATTCACTGAAGAAGTGCTGGATTCCTTGAAAATATAAAGATACTTTTTAAAATAGTTTGTTCTAGATGTCAAATCAGGTAAATAATCTTATTGATATCATATTCGAACCACAAGCTGTAACATTATCACAAAACTGCCAAAAAATAACAAATGAATATTTTTGAGAGCCAAATAATCTATTTCCTTTACCTTGTCCATCTATGGTGGCATGGTTGCAATTCAAGAGAAAAGCGGAGTGGTAGGGGTAATCTTGATTTCCATATTCTGACACCAAGTTAGGAAAATGTATCATTTGCCAAAGTGGTCCATTTTCTATATCAAATTTGTGATGCAACAATCTGTTGATGAAGTCTCAGAAAAGTTTATTATTATTGTATCAATTTGTCTCCAGTAATAATCCGTTTTTGTCTTTACGATACATGCTCGTAATAAAGGATGCCTTTCTGCAATGCTTTCAAGGCTTCGAGTTATGCTTTTTTCTCTTAATGGATATTTCGAACTTGTAAATATCATGCTTTCTTTTTCTCCTCTTTCCAACAACAATTTTTCCTTGGCACTTAAAACTCTCAAAATATTTCATTTCGGTAGAGATTTGTCGCTGAGCCAACGACGAAAGAATTGATTCATTTTACAAAAAAAAAAATCATTAGATAAACACTTTAAAATATATTTGAATATGTTATTCAATTTCATAAGTCAAATGCATTTTTAAGCAAGTATGTCATATCAAATGCACTAAAGAAACGTTTTAACTACTTTATTAATTAAAAAATCGTATATGTAACAACACGTAAGAGGGCCCAAGATATGATAAAAACATTATTTGGGTCACAGCTATGAAACACCGTAAATAGATCAGAACATAAAATGTATTGCTATTAACATGTTAAGATGCAAATCAAACTTTATTTGTTCCTGAGCCATGCACCATTTTAAAATGTTTTGATATTTAACAGGAGGATGATTATCCATGTGCGTTTCGAGAAAATGATCTTACAAATTAGACATGATTGAGATGTCGAAAAGCAGTAATGTACATTTATCTTTCATATTATATTTCAATTTAAATCATGCAAAAAATAAAAAAACTTTTAAGTAATTAAGCATTTTTTGTTTATAAATCAACCTCTTTGAACGGGTGGTGCGAATGTGATATACCGTTTCTTAATTTTTGATCGAAGTGTTGCTTTTTCAACCAATGCAAAACTTTCACACACCCCCTCACCCATCTTACGAGCACATCCATAAACATATGAGAAGTACCTCCAATGCAACGTTATCGCTGATTATCGTATTGAGGGCCCGACAAATCGCAACCCCGTAAGCAACCAGATGGTCCACGGCTTTAGAACCCATCCCGAGTACGTCACTAAGTTGCGGATTGACCTCCGCAACAAAGCGACACCGCTAGGGCCGGCGCGACCCGGGAGACGTTAAGTAACACATCGCCCACTGCCCCACCAGCTGCTCAACCCCTGCCCCATTCAATGGCCTACTCTGTCCGTTACCTACCTGCTGTTGGGCCACCCTTTGGACTGCCCCTGGTTGGGCCACCTCGGCCCCGGCAGCCACCTCTGATTGGGCAGCCACGGCAGCCTCTTGCCCGACCCCCCTCCTCCTCAGGAACGGGGGTCATCCCTTGGAGGCGTAGGGAGCGGTGTGTAGGCTGCGTCTACAAAGCAAAACAATAAAAACGACTGTATGTATTCCAGTAAGTATTTTTACTGACCATTTTCTGCAAGAAAATAAATAGTTTAGTGACCTACCAACGCAGGCTGATCCGTCGCCATTCGCGGATATACGCATGGATAACCAATGCAAAACTTTCACACACCCCCTCACCCATTTTTAATATGCTCGGGCTGATGTATCCCTTTACTTTAATTTATCAGAATATTAAGCACAATATCCTCCCTATTAGCAGTCTCCCGCCTAATTCAGATTTTCAATCAGCAGGTGCAGCTCATACAGATCCAATGAACTCGGGCGGTTTTTAGTAAGCACTGTATATATATCATCGATGCACTTAGAGATTCAAATCCACTTTCATATTTTGTGTTTTGCAACTTTATATTTGAGGCGCAAGTTACTCGGAAAAAAAGACTGCTAGAATAAAAAAGAAGCTACAGTAGATACTGTTCTGGAAATGTGAAACGCAGCTAAATTTGGACTGTATAACCAGAAACATTAACATATTCCGTGATCAGTTTTTATTCCAAATAATTCAAACCGTCGGGGAAGGGAGTCCTTAGACAGCTTATCCAAGCTGATTCTTTCTCGAGCCTTAGTTTTTTACCTTGCTCTGAAGCCGGATTACTATGTAAAAAATCCAATATATGGATAATCATATCATTAATACCAGTATGGTTTTCTCGAGTAAAGTGATCGTTGATCAGAGTATTTTGTTCTTTTCTAGATATCCCATCGAAGTGTCCTTGGAAGCGGTCCATGACACGTCGGCCAGTTTGTTCTACATACTGCAAAGATAATTTAATGCATGTAATACAATATATTGTGTTGTTACTTTGGCAGTACACATTAGTTTTAGCACTGTACTCTCTGCCCGTGTTAGTACTTTTTATACGCCCAGATTTATCTATTTTCGGGCAGTAGCGACATTTAATAATGTTATAGCATTTCTCAGGAGAATTTTTCGGTTGAGATGATTTAGGCGGAAGGGCCGCTTTAACCAGTGTATCTTTCAGGCTCGAAGGCCTACGAAAGGCCTTCGAACTCTAAGGAACTGACCATAAGGAATTCCCTTTTTGCATGAAATCGGATGTGCCGAATCATAGTGTAGATAATTTCGTGCGTCTGTATCTTTACGAAATAAATCTGAACAAATTTGATTGTTTTTCTTTACTTTAACATCAAGGAATGATATTTCATCCATTGAATACTCTAATGTGAATTTTAATGTATCCACCTTTGAATTTAAGTGTTCCATGAAGTCTTTTAAAGCTTCTAGGCCATAACTCCATATACCAAATATATCGTCTATGAATCGATAGTAACACAATGGCTGTAAGTGGTATGTATACACATAGAAAGTTTCAAATATAGAAACCACTAAATTGGCATACGATGGGGCCACCTTGGTGCCGATAGCAGTACCATACAGTTGTAGAAAGAAGTCTTCATTAAATGTAAATTCATTACAAGTAAGGATATATTCTAGTAATTTGATTAACATTTCATTACTAGGTTTATCGCCTAAAATACGGTTATCATTTAGGAACTCAGAAATCCATTTTATACCAAAATCAGTAGGGAATATTAGTATATAACGAAACCACATCCAGCGTAAAGAATAAACAGTTATCTGGTAAATTGCCTAGACCACGAAGTGTCAGCAAAAAATCATTTGTATCTTTCAAATACGATTTTGTTTTGTGTACAAACGGTTTAAGGAAATAGTCGACAAATTCGCTAATTCGCTCCGTAGGACAACCATTAGAAGAGATTACCGGCCTTCCCGGTGGAGACCTTAGTTTTTTATGTGTTTTGGTAACAAATACAAACAAGCCTTTTTTTGGTGTGTAATTAGTAAGATAGAGGAATACTTCTTTACTTATCTCACCTTCATAATAACAGTATTCTAGATAGTCTGTTATCAATTTATGAAACTCTAGAGTTTTACTACTTTCGAGCTTTTTATAGACCCTAGTATCTGATAGTTGTTTATAGGCTTCAGCCTCGTAGTCTGTTCTATTGAGAATCACTATAGCGCCCCCTTTATCGGCAGGTTTAATGACAATATCTTTATTACAAGCTAGTTATCTTATAGCTTTAAATTGGCCTAAAGAAAGATTCTTTTTGGCTGGAGCAAAAACCTTTTGTTTACGGAATTACTGGTTTAAGAATTCAAAATCTTCAACGACTTTGGGCCCTATGGGGTTCCAAGTCGATTTTAGTTTAAATTGATTATGTTCAAACGGGGGTTTTTCATAATGAAAGTCCCCACTTTCATCATCAGAGGAGGAGTCTGTATTGTCAATTTTAATTCAAGGTTTAAGCTGTTTTGTTAAACCAAAAACCTTTCTATGTAGGTCTCTATGGAGCCTATCTAAATCTACTTTAAGATCCCCCAAATTGGGTTCACCCGGGGTAGGACAAAAGTTTAAACCTTTGGCTTAAACAGATGTTTGGTCAATGCTAAGAGGGGAAGATGAAAGATTAACTACGAGTTTATTGTAACTATCCATAATCATTTATTGTGTTGTAAACAAGTTTGACATGTTTGTAAACTTAAAAAAGCTTAAACTTTACAGTTCAAATGCTGCTGAAATAAACATAAAAGGCATACCTTAAAGGTTGTTTATGGGTCCAACTATTTAAAGACATACATTACTAATATTGCATGTCTCTTCGGGCTTCCCGAAGGGCCAGCATCATTGCCGCTTCATCCTCTTGTAGACTCAAAGGCTCCGCTGGTAGTGATTCTTCCGTAGCCATCATTGGAAGACCTCTGTCCGCGGTAATTGCCTATTCTTCCGCGGGGAGGACCACGATAGGAACCGCGCTGATTCCCTCTTCCTCCGCGTCCACGGCCCCTGTACGGGGACGTCCCTTGTTGTGGTCGGTATCTTCTCGGTGACCTGGACCGAGAGCGGGATCGAGAGCGCGCTCGGATGGTTGTGGGTTGCTCGATCAGACTGTTGATGATCTGCTCCGTTGATGGTTGCATCACCTTCTCTTCCTTCTCTAGATAATTTTGAACCGTACGTCCTTTTTCTTTCTCAATGAGATGATCCATGACCCTCTCTGCCTGTTAACCGTCTTGCTCAAGGTTGTGTTCCGCGCAATAGGCCACAAAAGTGTTGTAATATGCCTTAAATTCGGAGTTGTCAAGCTTCATCTTTCGATCAAGCATAGCGAGCATTAGTTCCGTTCTCTCCCGAGCATGTTATCGGTGGAGGTCCGCGAATGCCTATTGTCATTTAGAGTGAGTTCAGGCCACTTAGAAAGACTTAGGGCCCAGGTAGGCGTAAGTCCTTTATCGAGTAGTCGTTGCAAATGCTGAGACTTCAGTTCACGTCTCATTAATGATGTGTTTGAGACATTATGTAAGCATGGTTACATTATTGAGTCATCCAACATGCTCAAACACGGTTAATTTCGAATGCATCACAAAATTATGTTAGCTCGCGGAAGAGTTGTGTAACTAATATTTTGTAATATTTTCATCACAGTTGGCGCCCTTTGGCACACTACGTTCAGATTGCTGCGCAGAGAAAAAAACTTGATTCTCAACCAACAACTTTGTGAGTTCAATTTAGTTCATGCTAACTCAGAATGACATTTCTGGCCTTATCTATCTGAAAATTGTTATGAGTTTGAGCATAGGCTACGACTACAATTGGTTCAGCTAGTGGGTCTTGAAAGCGAATGGAGAGCCGCGTATGCCCCCGCCTATAGAAGCTAACATAATCCTGACTGTGGTTTTCATCCAAATTAAGGACGTACAGACTATAACTAGCTTTAAAATCCTCCTTGCTTATATATAGACCGTTATTAGTTCTATACTTTCCAGTAATAGTGAATAAAGTGAGGTACTCTGATATGTAACTGTTTGTTTTATAGTTTGGAGTAAGAGGCATAGCGGGTCTGCTCTCTCCGTCCACATAAAAGCTCAAAAACAATAGGCTCATGTTCTTATAATTGAATGGGTTTTTATTGATTGTTCCTTTGAAAGAAGCAGAAGATGTAAGCCCAACAATTAGGCGAGTGGGAATTTCTCCTTGAAACAAATCATCCTGTGAAAAACTCTTTAGACCAGCTGCAACGGTAAATGTCTTGATATTACTTTTCATAATTGGATATATGGCGTTTCCATCCGTCAGTGCATTATTATGAGAAAGAATGCTTGCAGAATTTAATTTCATATGCCAAACGTTAAGCACTGCATCCACTATATCAACCTTATAGTTGTTATTTTCAGACATGAGCACAAATTCATTGGAAAAGGGGTAGGGTTTTATGTTGACTTGTACTCCATTCAAGATAAGTCGATTCATTTGACAGCAATCTGTATACAATGGTCCTTCCATATCAAATGTATTTTTATCTTTGGTCCAAAGATAACGTTGACCCAGACCAAAGGTTCCCCCGGTTGTGGGTCTGTAGCATCCATATAGCCAGCAGTATCCGTGTAGAATCTTTCGTTTGTAGTTGTGACTCACTTGCATCTTCACTATTAGAAAGATTACAGTCAATATAAGATTTCATGGCATAAAACAGCTGGTAGTTGGTGATATGTTGACCTGTTAAAAGCTGAGATCACATTGTTTCCACATAGTTTGTATAGGTAGATTGACGAATGCCACTTTATCCTCTGCAGTTACTGGTGTTCCATAATTTCTTAGAATGCATACTTTTAAATGTAGACGTGTTTTTACGCAAGGCAATATATTTCATAGACGTTGGGGATATGTTAAATTCAACAAAAGATCCAGAGGACAGTTCGCTAATAGGACGATAGTCAATGTATTAAATTTGTTCAATTCCAGTTTCCAAAGGTTTTGGGTGAAATTGAGTTTGACTGGTATCCTTCAAGTAAGTTTTCGAGTTTGAATGCCATGTTATGCCTTTTTCTTCTTTTTGGATGTTGTTTTTGCTGAGGTGTTGTTCCTACGACGTTTCTGAGTGTACTGAGAAACTGCAGGGAACACTTCATTTATACGCTCCAAACGTTCTTGCTCCACATCGGCTTTTGCTCGCGCCACATCGCTTTGAGCGGGTGCTCTAGTGATGACAGAATTTCGCCATTTCCAGTTTTGGCTGGCCGTACGATGTAAAAGTATTTATGACGCCTTTGAATACCCGTTGTAGTAAAGTGGGTTTTATCTTGATCGTTATTCGGTATATATGCAACGTAAGACATTTTATTCGCGTCGAAGTTGAAGTGTACCCGTGACTGGCCTCTGAATAAATGATGGCTCTTGTATGGTCCGAGTCCTTATAAACACTCGAAAACGTTTACCTCGTCACGTGATATAGGAAAGCGATATGGTATTTCAAAAGTATACACCTTCTCACTTGATTGAGCAATAACGCGGAGAACAGGTAGTCTAGTGTTTTAGATATGACTTCTCTCGATAAAGTCGGTCAAAATGATGATATCTTCACTTATTTATTCTTTAAAAGCTATCTGAGTCAGTGCACATGTCCACCGTCCATTCAAATGAAGGGCTTCACCAAGAAAATCACTAGGTGCAATAAAAGGACAATACACCGAACAATCCTCAGAAGAGATTAAAATGTGGTGTTGACTGTTTGACGAATGCATCTTGAATGAATAAGATAAATTATTTGACCACTGTTTATATCCTTCTATTGTGTTCTCATCGATCCAACTTAAATTTTTTTATCACATCCTGTCCATTCAATTAAGACTTGTTTTTACCTTTGTAGGTTCTCGACTTTATATTTTTTCAATTTCGTTGGTATCGTTTGCGTTGTGTGTAACATATTGCTATTGAGGAGAGTAAAATGATGCTACAATCTCTTCATTGTCCATATCTTTGAGCCAATAAACTTCTTTTCCTTGTTTTTTTGTCTCTGTGTTATTATCTAGTTTTTGTCAAAAAAGCGTGTTTTATAACCACGATTGAAATATATAAGGACTGAGGCTAATTTCAGCGCTATCCACTATTTGCAATTTAAAAGTTAGTTGTCGTGGTTTTGTTTTTGTTGCCTTGTGTTTGTCTTTAGGTTGATTAGGAAAGTACAATTTATTCCGAATAATGACTTCATCATTTTTTGTCACTTGATTTGGCTTCATGCCGATAGAACGATGATATATGTTGTTATAGCTTGATGTTATTTTGGGAAGTAATTCTAACAATAGTTTTTTTTTCTTTTGTGAAATTATTGCTCGCAATAGTTTTCGTTTTATGGTGTAAATTGCTCTTTCTGCAAATGCTGCTTTTGTACTATTTTGAGTGACAAAATGATTCACTCCTCGTTTTTTTCAAATACTATTTTACTGTTTGGTTGGTTCACTACCTTTATCACTTCGTAAATGCATAGGTAATTGTTCTGCTTCTTCAAATATTGAGGCTAACGTGTCTTTAATATTCGATCCAGTTAGTTGTTTGATAGGCCGTGTGAAGGCTTTTCTATAAAAAAACATCAATAGCTAGTATAAACTATCCATAACCATAATTATCCCTTGTGTAATCTTTCATATAGCATTATCTGTGTCATACATGCAATATTGAAAGGGTATTAGCGTTTTGCGTCTTGGACACTTTGCAATTGAATGTCTATTTGTTGTATGAAATTTTCTGTTTGCCAAGTCGCTTTCGTATAGCTGTATGTGATTTTGTGGCATCGTGTTGTTTTGCTGTGCGATAAAGTTGATTTTCAGTAGAAAAGGCAGCTGGACTGGATTTTTGGATTGTAGTAGAGATCATGCAAAAGGCCTTCATTTGTAGGCATGATCAAATTGACGTCTACAAATCTTTCCAGGTATTCCGTTTACTCGATTTAGTGTCAAATGAAAGCTTTCGTTTTCGTCCATTTGTTGGTATAACCGGTGGTGGAAGAGTATATGTTGAGGTGGATGGCTTTGATTGAGGAGATGGATTGGAAGATTAAGTTGGAGATTGAGTTTGAGTCATTGGCTGCACTGTTATTGTGTTTGATGTTGCTGTTTTAGGTGTTGATAACTTTGATGGTGACGCTTTAGACGGTGACAATTTACACGGTGACACTTAGAACGTGAGGCCGTTGTATCATTTTTTTGTGCAGATGCTTCGAGCCCTGCCCCTGTCTGTAACGTAATGTCTTGTGTATTTGTTTTTGTAAAAAAATAACACATTTTTTTCCGTAAGTTTCATCGTATCAGTTGAAGAAGTTTGCCTTTAACTGAAAGAAGAGTGTGATATAATTGATAAAAATGGCGGTTTACAAGCGCTTGTTTGGAAGATATACTAAGGCGCCTATTAGTTAGTTTCGATGCAAGACGTGCACGTCTTTTCAGTAGTATTTTTGTCTGTGACGGAACGCTCTCTGATATACATCATAACAATATAAGACTTCAGTTGGTGGTTCGGGTTCGAACAATGCTTTCTTATTGGATAAAACGCGACGGATAAATTGTGTTTTACAGCTCCCGTTTGACCACTAACCGAAACGGTACACTGACCAACAAATTTGAGCATGCTGTGTGTTCTGCAGCTAACTAGGAAATGGGACAAATCATGAATTGGTTAAGCTTTCATTAATTTAATCTAATACCACTACTAATACGTATAAATATACTCCCAATGAATTACAGGTTTCTAATCATAACTATACTATGACATGAGGCGAATTATGAATTGTTCTGACTTTTATTCATTTATTTATAGTACAAATTTCCAAACGGATTGCAGTTCCTACACTGCATGCAGCCCTCTACATTAGCATGATCTTCTGTTTGAAAACACGGTGTTTCTTCTTCTATTTATGGCACGTTCATGTCGACTAGTTGAAATTGTGTTTGTATATTTCTGAGCAGTTCGAAAATCATTCGAATTGACGAGTGAGCAAGCCTACTCCTTGGTAGAGTATGATTGTTGGTAACTCATTTGCCATGTAAACGTCTGCGTGGACCAGACCTACCACGTGAAACCCAATAGTAGTGGATGTAGGGTCATGCCTAAGCATACACCACATAGACATAAAGTGTTAAAAACGTGCTTTAATACCTTCCACTGCTCAGCAGTTAAGCTGAGCAGCTGGTTTATGGAATTTGAAACGCTGTTCATCCCACTAAGTTGGTTAATATCACCGGAAAATTCACCAGTGTCCTCCCTATATACATTCACATAAAACCGAT
This sequence comes from Hydroides elegans, assembly GCA_001703475.1. Lineage (NCBI taxonomy): Eukaryota > Metazoa > Annelida > Polychaeta > Sabellida > Serpulidae > Hydroides > Hydroides elegans. Next base: position 7,739 of record LQRL01182105.1, on the reverse strand, counting down.
CCCCCTCCCCATCATCAAATTGCCCCCTGTAAACTGGAAATCTCTGAGTCCATGTCATCAGACCCAAGAGGAGTAATGTTTTCTTTGTTTGCATCAAGTTAGGAGGGCAAATTGTTGTTTTCATCAAATGAGATGTCCTCGCCATCAGAGCTGTCACCGTCACTGATCTCCCCGTCGGTGGTCTCACATTGTCATGACCGGTTTCGCTGGTGGAGTCGGTGTCATCGTCTATGTTGATAAATAGATAAAAGATGTATGGATTTAATAAAGATGTGTTGGTGAAAGCACATTGGCTGTTATCATAGATGTGTATATTTGACATTGACTATTAGCATAAATGACATTGTATATTAGTATAAGTAGCATTGAATGTATGCATATCCCAGCAAACACGGACGCAAGACGCGATTTGTATTATCCTGTAGCGTGAAAAAGACTAGAAAGATTAGGTGAGTTTCGTTTTAGCTGTGATATACCATAAGGTGTTATCGCCTGATGCCTGTGAGATTATGGTGAGATACTTTTCGATACCTGTGAGATACTTTTAGATACATTTGAGATACTTTTAGATACCTGTGAGATATTTTTTAATACATGTGAGATACTTTTAGATACCTGTGAGATACTGTTAAATACCTGAGAGATACGTTTAGATACCTGTGAGATATTTTTTAATACATTTGAGATGCTTTTAGATGCATGTGAGATACTTTTAAATACCTGAGAGATACTTTTAGATACCTGAGAAATACTTTTACATACCTGTGAGATAGTTTTAGGTAGCTGTGATATTCTTTTAGATTGATGAGATATACGTTTAGATGCCAGTGATATACTTTTAGATACCTGAAATATACTTTTAGATGCCTGTGAGATACTTTAGATACCTGTGAGATACTTTTAGATACATGTGAGATACTTTTAGATAGCTTAGATATACTTTTTGATGCCTGTGACATACTTTTAGATAGCTGTGATATACTTTTAGATGCCTTTGTAATACTTTTAGATACCTGTGATATATATTCTTAGATGCCTGTGACATACTTTAAGATTGCTGTAAGATACTTTTAGATACCTGTGAGATACTGTTATATACCTGTGAGATACTGTTAGATATCAGCACTTGTAAAATCAAACGTTAAATCGACGTTAGATCCTATTTGACCAGGCTGGGTTGCGACGTTTCATAATAAATGACATGCGTTTATGCTGTTTCACCTTTACTCATTACATACATGAAATAATTTGGCAAGATACATAGAAATCTAAAGCATTTTAAAATCAAACGTTAAATTCTTGTTTATTCTCATATTTATATTATAACCACTATTCATTGATAAATGTATTTTTTCCTCTTATTTTATGCTACTTAAATGGATTTAAATCAATTCCAAATATATTTTAATAATTTTCTTTTATTTTAACCATGCAATGCCCAATTCAAAAATGACCAAAACAAAGAAATTACCGCCAACCCTTTTTAGTCCACGTATTTAATCCCCTTTTTATAATACAATACATGTATATTTCAGTCACCTTACAGTGATCTATGAAACAATTTGTCACAATACATGTGCTTTGTGTAATCCCTTATTTGGCATAGTCTACCTTTTATCCCACTAAAACTCAAGTATATCTCATATACCAGCATCGTTTACGAAAAGCAGCGTTTACGGAAAAGCAACGTTTACGAAAAGCATAAGAGAGGAAACTTATCAAAACACTTTTCGAATTTCGTCCTTCATTTCCTTGTCAACAACTTTGCCTCGTGGAGCCTTCTATGATGCGTTCACATTAAAATCAATTTCTTCTTCAGGCGAAAAATAGCTTTTTTTCTTAAATCCTTCCATTTCTCTAATTGATTTGATTCAGTCAACGACTGTATAATATCCTTTTTCTGTTTGTTTTTAATATATGCTTGTGCTAAACTTATTTGTCTTGCTCATTAAATACTCATTACACCGCAGAATCCATTTCCCAACCCTTTTGTCAAACAATAGCCAACCCCTTTGAAAAAAAAATAATCTGCTTCTAGAGCCTCAGCGGTGCCATGAGAACTTTGTTGATCAAAATGGGGTGCTTCTGGAGCTCCATTCTACCATCGAGAATGTTCATAACATGCAAATGAGAAACGCGACGGGGGGTTGGGGAAGGGGTGCTTCTAGAGCGATTTTGTCACAAGACATTTTCTTGACCAAATTCACCTAAAAATCGTAAAATACGTTTCCTATCAATAATTGCGCTTTTGAGCCTGATATAGGTTTAATAACTTTCCTGTCCATAATCGCGCTCGGGCGCCTGATATAGGTTTGGAAACTTTCCTGTCCAGAATAGCGCTAAGGCGCCTGATATAGGTTAAGAAACTTCCCTGTCCATAATCGCGCTCGGGCACCTGATGTAGGTTTAGAAGCTTTCTTGTCCATAATCGCGCTCGGGCGCGATTGCTCGGGGCGATTTTTTGACCGCATATTGTGACTACCATATCACTTCTTATCTACACGGACCGCGCATATGTTTGCCCTCGGTGACAGTAGAACAATTGATGGGGATATGTGTCCCTGAGCATTGTGATTATAGACGCGTTTGCCTTTTGTTTCGGCCCACTTTGGCAAGGGTCGTCCATAGTACGTCGTTTTCGGACATGACGTTGATAGGACGCCCTATTGTGGGCCCATATGAAAGTTTTCCGGACGTCCTGTTACGTCCCGGCGTCAATAGAACGTAATTCGTAGGTCCGACTTGGACACGACGTCGATGCAACGTCTTGTCTTCGTCCGCGACGGATAAGGACGTCCGGAAAACTTTCATACGTCCGCTCACCGTCCGTGAACTACGGCTGTTTAGAGCGGCCCACTTAGTTTTTTGGTGCCAACTGGTCTATTGTTCATCACAACCCCGTTTGGTCTTGAGTCTTTATTTACATAGGCTTGTAATCAGAAGAGTTATGCTATAAAAACGTGCATTTTTCAAAATTTTGCCAACTTTACACGCATTTCAAAACATGTTGCCACATTGGTTTTTAAAATGTCTTTTGCAATGATATTTTCAACATATCATTAAATTGACTTGGTATTTCACTAATCTCCTCCATCTTGATTAATGATTGAAAAATAAGACAGAAAAATACCATAAAACGACATAATTTGATTAAAAAATATTACATGTTCCCAAATATTCACTTAAGCTTTTATAATAGTTTTTATCAATGAATATGGATGATTTTGGTATGGTTTAATTCAGCGTTTATTCTAATTTATTGTGATCTTAAATTAAAGTTATACTACTAATACTTTATATTATATGACACGGTAACTGCTTTGCGTTTTTCAAAATGTGTAATTGATTTCATAACTTTATTCGAAATACAAATGATTTAAGTTGTTTTTGCAAAAATAATTACAAGTATTGTTGACAGTACATGTCATACATTTATTTCATGTATATTACTTTTTATTCAAAAATTTAATCATTTTATTTAAATCGTTTTATCAGAATGTGTATGTCATAGTATATATATTTATAATAAATTGTTATAAATAAATATGTCTTTATTTCCGAATCCCGAAGGTAAATATTTTAAACTGCATTTTAAATAAACCTATAGTAATGGTACCAAACCAACCAATATAACAAATTACTTTATTTCCTTTCAATAAGATGTCAATATAGCGAGTTTGAATTAGTAGACTTATTTGATGTTAGTGCTATGGCTTGATCTTTTATGCCCTAAAGATGTTTTGCATTTGAAGAACATATGGATTATTGCTAATGCAAGTAAAACTAAGAAAAATTATCAAAGCGATTCTCTTCGAGTCAGTGAGATTCATATGTTTAAATATAAATTTGTAGGGGGAAAGCGGGTTATTTTCCCGAATAGGCCTAATGTTTAGAGCCTTATTTGGTAGGCTCCAAAAAACTAAATGGGCCGATTTATAGTGAGAATAAACGGCCGTGGAACGTCTTGTCGAGTGGGAAGCTACTGTATTTTACTTTTTACATCTGCCGATGATGGTCATTGTTTGCTTATTCTCTCATATATGTAAGCGAGGACAAATTGGGATGGATCCACGTGTGTATATAACGTGGAAAAGGGCTTGCTAAAGTGTCTAGCACTTTTTAGCATCTTTTAGAGTTTGTTTTCGCTCAAATGTTTTATCGTGACTAAACTATTTTTTAAAAACCTGGCACCTTTGAGTATTTATTTTGCATACAATACGAGCGCAACGGTCGATATAAATGATAAAATATAGATAACATATATTAAATAAATTTAAACGGGCAAATTTAAATGAGCAAGTGCTACACCAATCACCTCATGATGCCCCGTTGAACGGGATGTTCGATGAATGCATCATGAGACCCGAGCTAACAGCGTGAAGCTCGAAAAAGGTGCTGACGCCATTGTCAGCGAGATGGGCCGCGGCTTTGGGACCCATCCCTCGTAGGTAGCTCAGTTGCGGGTCGAGCAGCGCAAGGAAATGACGCCGATTATGACCGGTGTTGGGCTAAACAAACCTACCTTTAAAAGAAACCAACATGTTTCTTATAAAGCACTTACCTTACCTTACCAAGTGACGTGCCGATTGACGCTGCCGGTCACGAACCTCCATCTCTTTCGGTTTTGGGCAGTACGCTTGGCCTTCTCGAAGGTGAGGCCGGTCCATTGGGTGATGTTGTCACTCCATTGCAGTCTTGGCCTCCCTCTTCCGCGCTTGCCCTCGACCATGCCCTCAAGTAGATCTCTTTGCAGGGAGTCATGTCGCATGACATGCCCAAAAAATGACAGCTTTCTCTTCTTTACCGTTTCTAGTAGAGACCTTTTGGTACCTGCGATACGAATCACTTCCTCGTTCGTGATGCGTCTTGTCCAGCTTATTCGCAGCATGCGCCTCAGGGTCCACATTTCGAATGATTCCAGGCGCTGTTGTGACATTTTGCTAATGGTCCACGTCTCGACTCCATACAGCAATGTTGACCAGACATAGCATTTGATGAATCTTAGTCTTGCTGGTATAGAAATCTTAGGATTCGTCATTATCGTTTGCATTTTGCTGAATGACTTTCTCGCGATTTCTATTCTTCTGCGGATCTCCTCTTCACTCTTTCCGTTTTCGGTAATCAACTCGAAAGACGTTAATGGGATTTTGGCCGATTTCAGACCGAAGTATTTTGATCAAACTGGAAGGAAAACCCTTCAATATATCTATCATTCAGGTTTACGCCCCAACTCAAGATCACGGAGATGAGGAGATAGAAGCCTTCTACGAAGAAATTGAAAAAGCCATCAAGATTGTAAAGTCAGACGAGGTTTTAATTGTCATGGGAGACTGGAACGCCAAAGTTGGAGATGAACCGATTCCAGGAGTAATGGGACGATTCAGCCTAGGTAATCAGAATGAGAGGGGACAGCGTCTGCAACAGTTCAGTATGGAAAACCGACTCGTCATCGCGAATACATTCTTCCAGCAAAGCGCCAGGAGAACATACACCTGGAAGAGCCCTGGAGATATGTATAAAGCACTAGATACATAGAAGTAGGGATAGAGTGAAGGGGTTATTTTTTATAGATGTTTAATTTAAATACACACCGTCGCAATGAAATGGATGTTGAGACACTTAAGTGTTATCTTGATATAGTGTTACCATTTATTATTTCTATAGTCAATATTGAAACACATGTATAAACTTGTATTTTGGTTTACTTTTCTCGATAGCCAGTTGGGACCACAGGTCATATGTGAGCCGTACGTTATTCTTATTTTAATATAAACACTGAATCGCATTTTTACTTTCTTTTTCATTTTTATGTGTTTTTCTTTTATCCATCTTTGCTAGAATTTCTTCTGCAATCGACCCTTTCCTACTTTTTTTATCTGTCTCTGACGGACATTTTTATCTGGAAAAAACATTCAACAAAAACCTATTGATTTTTTGTATTTGTTATTCAATAAATCAAATGTAAATATATAAAAAAAAAGAATTCTGAAAATAACTTATACTCCCAAGATATCATGTCCGGTAGCTCCCTTGTCTGGAAGCTGCAACCTAACATCAACGACTAAAACTTTATCAATGCATATGCATAGACAATTTCACAAGGAACAAATAGGAGGCATGATAATAAAGCTAAGAAATAAAGCTAAAATTGAAGTTTTTTGGTCATTGTTTAAGCTTAGATTATGCTTTCTAAATAAACTGCAAAATCATAAAGCATGGCAGAAGTAATTTCATTTGCTACTTCTGATTTTTATATATAGACGTTTAACATTATATTCTAAACTTGAAATTTGATATATTTTCAAGGCAATTATATTTCAATCGAAAGTCATTATCGGCAATTATCTGAATAATAAGGTAATGATCACCCTATTTACTCTTTTATTTGAAAATAAAGAAATGAATATGGGTTGGTAAATGTAACGTCAACATACACGTATGATATGAATAAAATTTGAAATGCAACCAATATTTTCAAATAATATTTGGTATCATAAACTTTAATTTTAAACTCATAGGAATCGTTTATATAAAGATTGAATCTTATATTCTGCTTTTACATTGTGCCGTATAAATTAGTCCCACATTGTTGCATCCGCAAATTATATATTTTGGTCCGACCAGTTTTATGAGAAAAAAAAACTAAATTTTAAAAACTAAAATTCAAGTGGTTACACGAAAGTTTCAAATAGCGGAAATGAAATATGATATTATTCTTTAATACAATTGTGGGAATTTCCCCGAGGTTAAATACGTGTAATAAAACTAATTATTCTGTTATTACAACCGCATGGACGTCATCTAATTTAGTTGTTTTCGCTAAGAAGGAAAAGGTGAATTATTTTTGCGATTTGCGTCACATGACATTGCTACGATATTTCGCTGACGTAGCTTTTAAAATATGGCTCGGCGTTGCAAACCCACGCAAACATAGCCAGTTTATAAATAGGTCGCGTATATATCCATGCCTTTCAATATGATATAATTCCTCTAAATAATTTTGGATATATTCGAACATATCTCAGTCGTAACTTGAATCCGACAAAAAGATTCATTACCAATCGTTTTAAAAGTGAAAATGAAGGTAAGTGTTGGGCATCCCAATATTGAAGATCTAACACATTAACTAACAAATTTGAGTGCATCTTCTTAATACAACTTTGAATACCTGCATATTCATATAACTTTTCTAAACATACTTTAAACTGTGTGCCAGTTGCCGTTAAGATATCGCGATCAAAGAAAAATATATAAGCGTGTCTAAAGTGATATTTGATTTCACTTTAATTTGCAATATTTTCTATTTACTAAATCAAAATACTGAAATATCTCAGTGCACTCATCAAAACAACTGAAACAAAATGGACACCGGTTTTTGATGCTTATCAAAAAGAAATTATACGGTAATTGTCAATGTGATAATTCGTTTAATTTCTTACATGTATTAATAAACGGTTAAAGATCATATTGAAAGAGGACACTTCTGCGGGGAGCAACTCGTGAGATGCCCTTCATTTGATGAGTTGTAACGGTGTTTTGATAAGTTATTAATGTAAGTATCAAAATAACCTTGTTGTTCAAGCATTTTCCCGGAGTGCATATTTCAATCAATCATCACGGGTCATTGCATGACCATTACGTCAAATTAAGGCCACTGGAATTTATCAAAATGTAATAATAATGTACAAAATATGACAGATAAGATAATCATATACCTCTTTAATATATATAAATGTTTG
>LQRL01182100.1:5197-15242 GCA_001703475.1 Hydroides elegans | reverse complement strand
GGGGGGGGGGGGGGGGGGGGGGGGGGGGGGGTGATAGGCTGGAAAGAGAGGGGGATTGTGTTCCTTTCAAGTTTTTTTTACGAAGTAGAGCAAAAGATCCATATATTAAAGGGACAGTAATAATTAAACAAATAGTCTTTGATATATCATCGGAACCCGATGATCAAAAGATGCCATTTTATTGGGAGAACAATTAAATTTTGATAACAATCGAAATAGTCCCTCTTATATATTGGTATACTTGTAGACCCCAAAACAAAATGTATTATCCAATATTCAACCAAGAAATATATTTTTTTCCAATTGTTTAAAAGCAAAATTATATTCAACTGTCTAATAGTTTTTTTTTAATTGTTCAAAATCAAAGCACACAGGAATAGATCCATGTCTTTGAAGGTTAAAAAGCATTGTTATCCACTGAATCAATTTTTAAACAGTCTGAATTGTTAAAATTCACGTTGGTCTCTGATACTCCTTTAGACTCAGACCTGTTCCATACAAAACCATTGAATTTCAAACAGGCGGTTATGCATATATGGATGCAACATGAGCTAACCAACAATACCACCAAGTAATCGCATACGATTATCAATCAAACTGCATCTAATAGGCCTGCAATTCACCAAAAGACCATTTTAAACATGATAAAACACATCTCAGATGCGCTGTTAAATGCGCCCTAGTTACCCCTGTGTATTTTGCATTGACATCTGCTTTGGGCTTATCAAAATATAAGCTGTTGAAAGTTTAATAACTGCCAAAGCAAACGGGAGGAGAACTATGGTTTTAACCCCTATGTGTATGTAGCAGTCTTTTTATAGAGCTGTTTCACATGCTATACAGTACAGTACAGTGCGTTGGTGTGTATCAAAGCCTTTTTGCTTCATATTTCATCAATGCATTTTACAAGGTTTTAAATGCAATCGGATGACCTTTTACGCCAGGTCTTTTGTTGCAAACTGCTATTGTTAGCTCACCATGTTGAAATTAATTTTAAAGGGGGCTAGGCGCTTTTTTCTTAAGATTCCATTGAAAACATATTTATTGGCAAATGTTCTTTATGGAAAGTGAGCAGAGTTAGGGCGGGGAGGGGGTGGGGATTTCATGAATGTTGGTTTCGATTAAAAACACATGATTAGTGAGCAGTCATATTTCTCTATTCCTTATACATAATGCATAAAAAGGGGTTTGCCATTTTAAAAACATCGTTTAGTTTCGTTACGGAACTTTGAGTAATTATTTGATTATTTCCGTAATTCGACTATCTGTGTTATGAATAATGATAATTTATTGTTAAAAATGCATGTGTTGCGACCTTGTTTTTATATTCATGTCTAATGAAGTTTATAATTAGGCCGCGGTTAAACTGGAGAAAAAGAAGTGTAACCACCCATTTTCTTAAAAAGCTACTTATTTTACTTCACTGTAACCGCGGCCTAAGGTAACATAGTTTTGAAAAATTCACCTCGTCTTATATTTTGCATCAGATTTGTTTTGGAAGATTTATGTGGCATTACCTTTGCTTCGAAAACAACTTATATATAAACTGCATTCACTTGTTATATTAAATCCATTTTTCATTTTCATTTTTCATTTTTTATATGTTTTTCATCACAAATATATAAAAGAGGGCGACGAGAACCGCTTTTGCATTTCTCTTAAGATTTTGACATGGCCACTGTTACATATGGGTACGCCACTTCACAAAGTCTTCTTGCTAATAGATCTCTGTCGTTCTCCACTTTTGAAAACGTGCCTTGCTCTACTGCCGTTGTTTATATCAGGTTTCGCCCAATCAGTCTTTCTTGTTGCCATATCCATTTTTTGTTCCATATCAGTTCCTTTTTGGGGCTGGTTTCTTGGGTCATATATGTTTTTACTGAGATGCAACACGCGCGCTCCGTTTGAATCGTTTTAGATTTTAATCTAAGCCTATTATGGGCCTTTTATTAGAAAATAGTGCTGATGAAGCCCGGGCTCGGATTATTTCGCTGCAAAGTCGACGTAGTTGTTGGAAATGCTGTGATTGTGCATTGAGCAAAGCCATTACATGGTTAACTTGTGCGTTTGACGTCTATTGGTCATATAGTTGAGGACATATAGGTCTAGAGTAAAACAAGTTTCAAGACGACTCAGAGCCTGAATAAATTGAAATTGTAAATTGGTTCCAAAATAAGTCGCCCTCCAAAGAGTTCACACCAGACCAATATTTTAAAAGTTCATTTGAGTTGAAGTTCGCATGTATAATTGATATACTCTAGTCGCACTCATTTCATTTTGTCGCCCGCATGTAAGCTCTATCAGCTGATAATTTTGAGTCAGCTGGAAAAATCACATCAATATTTACAGGTTTCATTCGTATAAAGAAAATGAATGAAAAGCGGGGGCCAGAAAAAGATTCCTTCCCGTCAAAACACCGCATTTTGACAAACATATTTGGGGTCTGGCCATATTGAAAGCTTTTCCGAGCTTTTCCGTGTTTCCTTATGTATTCATAACAGAAATTCCAAAACGCGTTTTTTTTTTCGTTAAACATTGAAAAAGGTCATAATGTAATGAAATGAATGAAAAGCGGGGACCAGAAAAAGATTCCTTCCCGTCACAACACTGCGTTTGACAGGCACATTTGCACTGGTGGCGGTTTTCAATAAATACATACTGTGTCTAAATATTTACTCTGTATACCCGAAACGCACATATTTTGACACCTTTTTGGAACTTTTGCTAATTTGTTTTGCCTCAATAGCAGTTGGAAACCCCTCCTCCTATTTGTGTCTTATTGTAAATGACATCAATCGTATCTGTAGAGGGTTAAATATTAAGGGGTTTATGCTAAAACATTCTTAATATACAAAACAAATGTAGGTTATTTAATCCCAATATTTTGGAAGATGAGGTTTGACACACATTCGTACCTTAATATTTATCTCTGGGTTGAAGTGAAATAAATCGCGAGAATTCGATAATTTTGAAAAATTTAAGCGTGTCATTAAAATTCTCTGTCGTGAATTATTTTCATTTTCGATTAAAAAAGCTAATTGGGGCCATTCAAACTGTCAAAATTGTCACTTTTTTACCCGACAGTTATTTTTGTAAAACAAAGCAACAATTAGCTGTTCGTAACACGCGCACATCGCAACTATTTCACTGTTTTTGTCAAATTACGTGTAATTTCAAAGTTTTTTTATCAAAGCTTAAGCATTGTGGTTTATGTCTTTCGAAATTAATTTGTTCTTCGCGTCCATGTGGTAAACTAAGATTGCTTTTTAGACAAATGATACCAAGTTATCGTGTCATAGCATTTTAAAACGAAACTTTTCGTAGCTATGAAATAAAGAAAAAAAGTTAAGGCGAGAACACGCAAACAAAAGAGCACGAAAATAAAAGCTCGAAAACCGAAAGCTCGAAAGCCACTTTCGTATAAAAACATAGCAATTTATCCCTTCTGTTCACGCAAAATACGGGTTTTTTTGGCATGATTTCCGAGCTTTTTCTTTTGCGTGAACGCGGCCTATTAGATGTTAAATTGCATGTTTTCAATTATTTAAACATATATTTTTCTCTTGTAGGGTATCCCTTACGCCCTGCCACCAACCGGGGAATACCGTTGGAAAGCACCCGTTGCCAGGGAAATCCGACCGGATGTCTGCAACCAACAAGTCGAAATCGAGGCTACCAATTTTGGCGCCAAATGCATGCAATGGGATCCAACTGGACACAGTATAATAGGTAGGTCGTCAGGCGCAGATCAAGAAAATATTGAACCGGAGGCGCCAAAGGTATAAATGTCATATCGAAAGGTCTAGGCCGACATTATATTCTTTGCTATATTATATAAACGTGAACCCTCTTAATACGCGCCCGGTCGTGTTTTGAAAATGCAATTATATATAAACGATTCATATTTAAAGATATGGAGACTTTTGATTTGTTATTCGTTGGTTCATCTTTCTTGATTTGAAATGGTAACTATTTTAAAATAGTATCATAGTATATTACTTTTGATAAGATAAGGATCTGTTCTGCATTCGAAGATTTACGGTCAAGGGGAATCAGTCACTAGCTTATCTCCATGTCTTCCAAAGATACAAAATGTCATTAGTTTTGACTTATACAATGATAAAAAGAACTTTTGATTAATACATCGCTTTGAAAAACAGATGGGGGACAGGTGGGACAATATGAGACTAGAATTTTGTGGATGTTCTAAATGAAACAGACGCCCCGATATAAAGAAGCGAATCTTCAATTTTTGACATTCCGCCCCTCCATGAATTATGGTATCAAAACATATCAAAACGAATCGACGGAAAATAATTGCTTGCTTTACAATGCCATATGACATTCGCTCAGAAAAGAAACATGTTTTAGTGAGGCTTCATTTGTTCAGCCGCCGTATTTTTACAACCTCCCGGGCAAATTATTTATAATCAATATCATCAGTCACCAAAATCAATGGACCCTACCGGGCGACAAATTAAGCTGCATGATTTTAAAATACATATATTTCATCTGTCAACTATGGCTCCAGCAGTATCGGGCCCTTTATGCGATTGGTTCTAGTCTCGCATTGGTACCATAGTAACAAACAAGGAATTTTTCCGGTTGCCAAGATAGAAGCGATGAACGATAAATTACCGTGATTTATCTTGGAATACGTCACTTGATTTTGGTTCTCCTTTCTTCTATATCAAATCATTTGTGCACTTTTTTGGGCTTCATTATTTACTTGTACATTAGATTGTGACTTTTCGGAATTTCTTAATGGTATAATGAACCATTTGAATATATAATAAAAAGCAGCACTGAATTATGTTTTGCGATCTATATACAGGGGTGCATCTTACCCGAAACAGACGACGTTCGCTGATTCGCGACCGGTATCTCGGACTTAACAAGCGCCGCCGATATTCGCTCTTGGATTACTAATTTCAACAAAGTGTCATTAAATTCTGAGCGTCCGGGGCGCGAACGATTTTAAATGATAAATATAAAATATTATTTTCCTGTTAGGTTATTTTATGAAATCGACACTCGCAAAAGCGTTTGCGTCGTCTTAAACCGCACTCGTGCAGCCAAAGCGACCGCGGTGCATTTAGAGATTACACGTTTTAGAATAAATACAAATAAAAAGGCTTTCATATTAAACAAACGACAATGTCATTCTTATGCTAATGTTCACAATATTCAAATTTAATTGCTTAATAAATCTAATTGAAAATACAAAAGCCTCTACATTGCCATCAACCGCATAGATTATTTAACCAGATAACAATAGAACACTTCTTTTATCACAGAATCGATGGGTTTTGCGAATGTTTCCAACTAATATTTCTGAAAGTCGTCAGAACTAACGAGGGATGGGTTTGATTTAACGTGGCTTGTCTCATAATTTAAACCGCATTTTAATGACACTTGTCAACTTTTTGGCATGATATAAGAGGGCAGGTAACACATTGGAGGATGTTCAAATAATATATGAAACGAGCGGTTAGTCTTTGAGTATATAATTGATATCAGTCATCATCAAAATGTTGGGCGGTGTTTCGACAGCAACTTGGAGCAAGTTGCAACGGCCTGATTTCGTTTTATAATAACATAACCAAAGGGTTATACTTATCGAGTTTGGCACTGCTGAATCCAATGGTTAAATTTAAAATACATATATCAACATAAACATGAATTACTCCGTATCTCATCCCAAAGCCTCGTACCAAACTAATCACTGCTAGCATCTTCCTCTTTTTGCAATACCTTTAGCTGTGACCTTGTTATCTTAGTTTCCCTATCGTTTCTAAGTTAAACCCCCAAACTCATATTTATCGGTCAAAGAAACAATAGAAGGTAAACATCTTTTGATTTGTGTCTTAAGCAACTGGGGCCAATGGGTTGAAAGCCTGGTAAAGCCTGACACAAAAATGTCCATTACCACATTCTGTATGTACGCGGAACTGTTACGAACTACGATTTATTAGCGTTTTGGCCAAACGACTATAGGCGCGGACGTTGTTTTAAAATGAACAGATTGTATGTTACTTGATGAGAGACGATATAGGCCTTTGGGGCGATAGGTTAATACTTCGACGCGTGTAAATTGAGCCTTTCAAAGTGAAGGTGTGACACCGAAATTTACTGGGATTTTAAGGAAAAACTATAGTCGCGTGTACAATGAGAAACTTAACGCGATGACGTGACGCGAAAAACCACTGGAATTCATAAAATAAGTAAGACAACGAGTATATATAGTTTTGTAAAGAAAATATAAGAAAAACTATAGTGGTTCATTTGATGACACGTTTTTCACTCTAGCCTCGATTTCGACTTATCGTCCACCGTACGTTAAATCGCGTCAACTCCACGTGTTATAGCTCATAAGACTACGTTTAGAAGGGAATTAAGATTATCATGCAAAGAAATGGCAAAACGAGCATTTTCTAAATCACAGCTCTTTAAATACAAAGCAGTCAGTATGTTCAGCTTACCACCGAGTCTGAAAACGTATCGAATGATCGTGTGATTGAACCTAGCGGTTAACTTTCCATGCGATTACCCATCATAAGCATCTCTCACACTCTTTTCATAACAGCTTCATGTTTTCTGTCAAACACGTTTAGCTTTTATATTTGGGAGGTGGTGTTATACGCTTGAAAATGAAACCACCCCGATCTGATATACCGGTAACATTTCTTTTATTCGATTTTTTGGCAGATAACCCTAACTGTAGATTAAGCTACAATGTATGTTAAAGTTAATGTTTATCTACATGTACATTATAAGCTCCCTATAGTATATTAACTGTGGAGTTGCAGACAAAATGAGTTTAAAATAGGTTTTGTAGGTAGTCCTATATCTTTATTGGTCGGGCCACATATGCAAAATTAAGATAGAGGTCACTGATGTAAATGGTGGGACACTGTCATTTTGTTTTTCATTTTACATTATTTTGATAAATTAATGTCAAATCTGGATGTCAACGATTCCATTGAAAGTTTAAGAAAAATGTGGTTCAGTAATAGAATAAGATCCGGTTCAGCTGAATTCTACGAATCAAGCCGACATGCTTCTTCAAAGTGGCACATTGCAGTTAATTTGACATTACTTAGAAATAATGCACCGTCTTTTAATGTCCATAATGCCCCAAAAGGCAACGTCTAATGCGTCCATTACGTTGTCATGAACTACTTAGTACACTGAAATGTTTCAATTTCGATGGTTCAATGTAAAATGTTGAACTTTTTACGTTGTTTTCGCAAATTTGCTGCGTCGAAACCATATGTGACGTTTCGAATAAAAATGGCGACTACACGCGACGAGTGACAAGCACATAATAGACTATTCTGTAATTTTCTCCTGTCTTAATTAATATGACATCTTCCTATTGTCTTTACGTTTGACCTTTTAGAATCAAATCGCTATTTTTGTGCTAAATGTCAAGAAAATAACCCCGTTAAGATGATGATATTGTCTTAAATTTATTCTGTGGTATTTCAATTTTTCGCTCGGACGACGATTTTCGTTCGTCGAAGGGGATGGAATAACAATGATTGCGCCTTTTTTTATCAGTCAGCTATCTTCCATGAATTGTTTCTCGTGGAAACAACTTTTGCCACGACATAACACTTATCATTTCCGTGTTCATCAAGTTAATATCAATTTTAATCAAGTTATACAGTACAGTTATACAGCTATCAACTTCAATGTAATATCATTATTAATGTTTAATTCTTTATAGGCAGTGAGGATTGCCTCTTCTTAAACATATGGGCGCCCGATACCAACGCCACGGACCTCGAAGTGATGGTCTACATTCATGGCGGAGGAACACAGACGCACTTGGGTCAGTTGTATGGTGCTGGACTACTTTCAGGAAGCGGAAATGAACCTGGTAAGTCACGTGCGAGTCATATATGGTGGTCATGGTTGGGGGTTGGGGTGTTCGCTTAGTTGGGTGTCCCTAGAGGAGTCTGTGGGGGCCAGGGGGGTCGGTGCTTTATTGGTTATTGGGCTTTATTGTTTTCACCAAGTGCGCATCGCCGCTCAACCTTAGTATATACGGTAGGTTATCGATTTTTTAAGGGGATATGATATACATTTGAGTTGGCGTACAAACATATTGATTAATCATATTAAAACACAACGTGAAAGGAGAAGATTCAATATTTAAAGACCATATGCAAGATATTAAGTCCACAATAACAAACACGTATATAGTATTGCATGCAGTTAAAAATGCGATTTACCATTTCATAGAATAGTGTGCGAACAACATATGTATAGTAAAATTAATAACTTAACCGAAACTAGACTCTTAAAAACTAAAAATTCGTAAACAACCTCTTTAAAGATATAAAGATAAAAACATTTTCCAGACTTAAGGGTCTTAGCCTCTGTCTGATCCAAAAAGCTATTGCAAAACCCAGTGATCATTAGTATGAAATTTCATAACAGATTGTAAACAAAAATGATAAGTTCCAACAAAATCAAAGTTGAATGCCAGCAATATATAATAAGCAATCGAAATATATAAACAGCTTCAAGCAAAATGAAATGATAAACAAATAAATAAAGCACTGTGTTTGTTGCTAAAAACACGATTCTATTGAGTAGGAAAAATCGAAACAATAAATACATACACAATTAAGTCCATTTATATATGATCGCGCAGGCAATGGTAGGGTGTTGATAAAAAATGCAGTTATGAAAAGATCATATACCAAGTTGACCCCACAGCTTTGCTCAAAACAGTGGAATTTGTTGCCTTTTATGTAAAGCATATGATCTATAATCTTCCCATTCGCACCCTTTTCCATTCTATTTCTCACATCCACTGTTGTTGTGTAGAGAATGTTGATAATCCATAAACACTGGTGCACCGCTTTCAACGGTTAGGGCACCGTGACAAAAATTGAAAACAGCGCTCGAAATGAGAACGTGTTTACGGTGTTACGGTAAAGGTAGCCGATAATATCGGACAGGGTTTCGATTAAACCCCTACCCCCTTCAATATTCCATTTGGAATTATGACAAAGACAATTACGAATTGCATGTTCAGTTTTATTCGTGGAATGTTGTCTGTTTGTACTTTTGAGAGGCTCAGCCCCTCACAGTCCCCGACTGGGCGTTTCGATTCCGCTTAAAATGATTTCCGGATATTTTCGAAAAGTTGAATTGCCTAGCGTACATGCAGTTTCGGAAAACTCACACTAGAGGCCGCCGGGGTCTAAGCGGGTCATATGAGTAGAGCATCCGCATGTATGTGCAATGCGAAATCAATGTTTTTTTGTGGGTTTCTTTAAAATTTTAGATGAATAAATCAGGTTCTTTATATCATCATAGTTGTTCAATCAGTATGTTTCCGTTATCAGTGACATGGGTAATAAACTCATTTATGTGACACAAAAAAATTAAACGGTTTATATCATAAAAAGAAAGATAGCCCAAAACACATGCGTTACATATTCCATCTGAGTAATAATCTCGATCCATATTTGATCGCATATTAGCAAATTGGATCTTTTGATAAAATTCACTCGCGCCTCCGGCGCTCGCATTCAAAATTATATATTCCATATAGGTCAGGGTTCAGTTAACCGGTAACCATAGGTTATATTATATCATCATTTATATCCAACCAATGCCTGTGCATGTTTACTGGATATTGTGCGCCCATGGGTGCTAAATGAAGAGCAAAAAATTGCCTCCCTACCGGATATTGTGAAAGTATGCCACTTTCGACCTGACAATCCGCCGTGCGACTTACTTTTCTGAAGGGCGTTCGGTTGCGACCTGGGATTTAAGTAAAGGTACGGCCCTGCCATCCCTATATTTATGGTCAGTTTCGTTAAACGCTCCCCCTTTATATCTGAATACAAAAATATTCGAAAACGCCAAAGCCAAAGCCGCCCTCCCCCCTTCCCCCTCCGAATTTTTGACACTTCGGCCCCTACCACTTCGGCCCCGATACTTTTTTGTTAAAATATTTGTTTATGCATCAAAAAGTTTCATTTAAAGGTTTTAAAAATGAATAAGCCGGATATTTTCGCAG
>LQRL01182084.1:11544-27030 GCA_001703475.1 Hydroides elegans | reverse complement strand
TTCCCTTAAACGCTGCCAGCACTGTACGACTATACCCGTCCCCTATTGGTTAAGACGACATCACATGACATAAACAGCATGCATTTATGCACCTTGCTCTATTGACTGCAGCTGTCAATCACAAGATTGTCAATCACGTCCTCAGAGGCTGCCAATAGTTATGCACAGTGGGCGGGGCCTACGCTACTTACGGCAAGAGATGAGTCAATGCCTTTATTGAGGCGTGCTGCTGTGACTATTTTTATAGACTGCTTTAATGTTTGATCAATTTGAGCACTGGGAAGTAGATTTTTGATGTTGTATAATAAATAGATAAAGGCGTGAAACAGTTATTCGATTTGCTTAATGGCAAATAACAATTTGGCCCTTTCATGAATATGAAAATTAGTAAACATAATATTATGATTTAATTAAAGATCTTAATCCCAACAATATCCTAACTGGTATTGGTGCGAGTTCTGTATTACATTGCAGTAATGTCTCAAATGAAGCATTTTAAAAATGATTATCTTGTAAACAAAAGAAAAGAAATCAGATTCTTATATTCTATGAATATATCTATCTAGTTTTGCTTTCTTTCTTGGCAAACATGCTACCAATGTAATCCTAATGAGAAACCAAAAGCAAGGAGCGTTAAGGTAGTTTATTTTATAAGGAATACATTGGAAGACCGGTTTGGTAGGAAACAAAGCAAGAAAAGGCTCTTAATGTGGCCAGGCCCCAAGAGCAGGACATGAGGTGCACACTTCATGCGCCTCCTCTAAATCCGCGACATCTTTTGTGAGGCGCAATAGTTTATATAATGTATATAATAACACATTAGTTGGATCCTTTAAATAAAGAGTAAGTAAAGGAGGCAATGATATTCGATTGACACTTCTGGATAGTCTAAAACAAACAACTGTACAAAGTGGGCCGATTGATTTCGTTATAGAATTACAATAGACATTACAGTTGACGCCAACGGGCTTACAAGGCGCTGTAATCAATTGTATAAATAGTGAAAAAAAGTTGGATGAAAAGGATTGAAAATGGTCAATTAAAGTTGGAATTGTACGACACGTAAAAACTATGAAAGTTATAGTTTCTAATTTAAGTAAGATGCAAAGATCAGCGTGCTTAAATATAAACCACCTCAAGAGAATAAATGTAATTTACAATATGATAAATGTCCAAACAAGCTGTAGGACCTGGCCACACTGGAAGACTTTTCTAGTATTTTTACCATAGCAGGGTTTCTTCACCTGTATTCCTTATTGGAAACTCAAACCGCCACTCAAACGCTCGCTCCGTTTTTACAAGCAAGTCGTGGTTATGGTTGCAAATAAGGAACACTTTTGAAGTCAGGGTATGTTAGGGGAAAGGCTAGAAAAAACCTCAAATGTGATCAGGCCATTAGACGGTATCCAATAGAATCAATTGTAACACTACGTTTCAAGTAGGCTATGTGTATTTTCCTCAGAGTATCTAATAGAACATGTGACTCTTGATCCTTTTAATATGCTTAGATAATTTCCACTTAAAGGCATATATTATATTTAAAAATGAATCTTTATCATAACCCCCTAAAATGCAGTAAGGGTCGTTGTCGCCCACCGGCCCATTTTACACAACACAGCCCAGTTTACACAACACAGCCCAGTTTACACAACACAGCCCAGTTTACACAACACAGCCCAGTTTACACAACACAGCCCAGTTTACACAACACAGCCCAGTGTATAAATATGATATATTTTGCGGCTTTATATATAAAAAGGGATGTGATACCAATTTGTATGAAATCTTATGGGCATTAATCAAGACATTAATTAAGCATTGTAACATCGTCCCAGTGTACACACCGTCCCGGTGTATACACCGGCCAAGTGTACACAACAACACAGTGTACACACCGGCATAGTTTACACAACACAGCCCGGTGTACACAACACAGCTAAATGTATACAACACAGCACAGTGTATATACCGGCCCTGTGTACACAACGGCCCAGTTTACACAACACAGCCCAGTATACACAACACAACCCAGTATACACAACACGGCCCAGTTTTCACAACACAGCCCAGTGAACACAACACAGCCCAGTGTACACAACACAGCCCAGTTTACACAACACAGCCCAGTATACGCAACATAGGCCAGTATACACAGAACGGCCCAGTTTTCATCACACAGTCCAGTGAACACAACACAACCCAGTGTACATAACGCAGCGGTTTTTAAACATATTATATCATTTTTCGATTTTGAATCAACACAGTGTTGAACGCATCCCTTTAAGTGTGAAGTAATTCAGACTGTTAAGGTATTCGATCCGTTTTTCCCTACACAAAAGCTATGTTCTAACGGCAAACCTATATAGATATCGTGCACTGATCGTGACCCTATCAGACCTGATATTTTAGGGTGGATCCGCCGATATTTTGACGTGATTAACACTGTTTCTCTTGCAAAGCAGACAAAAGGTCATATATAAAAAGAAATGTGTAATCAGGGCACTGCCCTTTTGTTTTCTAGTATTTTTGTTATCGTGTATAAATACAAGTTTCGGTGTAGCTGTAAGTTTACAACAATATAGGTTTCTAATCAAACTTTTGCACATATGCTTTGGTGCTCAAACAGCTGGCTCTGTGGTGAAAAATGAGCAAAAAATCTAATACGATAAATATTTTTTGTTACACTCTTCATGCACGGAATTTCTCTCTTATAAAAGATAACATATTGATGCCTTAAACTTACAAATACGCTCCACAGTATAGTGTTTCTATCGTTACTTGACCGTTAAAGGTGAGTTTAGAGAAGCACCAATATATTCGTACATAATTAACTTTTATTGGCATTTAATGTTATTGGTATGAATCACTTCAAAGGATTGCTATTCTACAAAATGGTGATAACTTCCGGGAAAAGAGTATTAATGGAAGGGTTCCATGCGATAAGATACTAATTAAGTAAAATATTTTTTTGCATTAAGATTTGATATTCGTCACATCGCATACTATACAATAAAATGATTATACCAATTAAAAGGATAGATAATCCTATCACAATAAGATACACCAAAGACAATAATAATGATATGTTTGGAATCTCTTTTCTCCAAAACACCGAAATTCAACTTGGTATCTTAATGCACGGAACCCTGTAATCATAATTAAATGTTCATTAAATGAGTAATTGGATACCCGTTGTAACAAATTATCCTAAGATCAGGACCAGTATTCTCCGCTCCACTTAAACTTTACCTTACCCTCAAAACCAATATAAAAGGATGGGAAAAACTGTAAGTTCAAGGTTAAGGTTACTATCGGACCTGATAAGGTTATTGGTTAATATGGGTCTTGGTCATGTGAAGCGGATCACGACCACAAAATATTCAAAAGGTATTTGGATAAACATACCCGGTCACCTTATGTCACCCTTATTAGCACCCATATATTGGATTTAAAAGTACCTGATCAAACATAAATATATCGACGATTGATTTAGCGTTTCTTTATGGTGTATATTTACACTTATTTAGTGTTGTCATTGAAAGTGAATGTAAATTGCAATGTTGTCAATTTTAGTGACATTATGACCCCGGATTTTATGTCAGGGGGCTTTATGTCGATGGAGAAGGGTGTGGGAGTTCTTTTTACCAATAACCATATTGAACATCATGGTCATCTGTTTATAAAGATAAATGCTCGCATATAGAATTATTGTCAATTTCTTTCTCACATGAACACATCAGATTTTACCATCGCTCTTATTTTGATACCACACGTTGGGTTATAGTCAACTCGCCAAAAAAAAACCAACTCGCCAAATTCCAAGTCGCCAAAAAACCAACTCGCCAAATTCTGGTCAACTCGCCAAAAAGCATTGGTCAACTCGCCAAAATTCATAAGTCAACTCGCCAAATTTGTATTTATTTTTTTTTAATCAAAGAAATATAATCACGGTTTGATATATAAAATGAATCAATATTGGTTTCGTCAAATGAATAAGAATAATCAAAGCTTGACCAAAATAATTTGGCGAGTTGGCAAAAGCGATTTTGGCGAGTTGGTTTTTTGGCGAGTTGACCAGCACCCCACACGTTTAGATAAAATTGAATAACTTGTAACTGGCCTTATTGAACGAATGCTGTTTTTAGATTTCAAAGCACTTAAAAGCCGATCAAAATGATAAAGTTAAACACTATTAAAATTTTATTTTAAGCTTAATTTAAAACGGATATATATTTCTATCTATTTTTTTCTTAAATACTGAAATATTGAATTCTACATTTATTATAACAAATCATTGCTATTCAGAACTACATGGATTTGGCCCCGAACATCTCAGATGCATTTTTTAAAAAGGGAGGCGCGTAAACTGTTGTAGTTGAAAACGCTACATTTGTTGAAGGGGTTTATCAACCAATCAAATTAAGACATTGCTTTTAACCCCTGTCACCATTTAAAATGGTACAAAAAGGGAAACTGCATGCTCACACTTAAAACTATCAAAGGGCAAATCAAAACCATATTCAATCTTTCATTATTGGTACTTCAAATATAAGGACCTTGATTGAAAAGTAAACAGTTTTGGATTCAATTATGTGGATAAAATTAACTTGATTTGTTTACATTGAATCAAAAATGAGTGTAGACTATACCAAATAAACATAAGAAACTTATTTTGAAAATAAGTCTTATTGATATATTGCTTTCATTACAAAACGGTTATAAGAACTTTGAACTTTTGCTTTGATTTATTTATTGAAAAACACGATTGACACATATTATGGTGCCTTGAATCACTTATTGTGTTTGTCGAACTGGATCATACAGTAAAATTTAATAATCAAAACGTATAAAGATAAACGAAGAATAAAACAGCACAATGGAATACCAACACCTTCTTCAAACCCAATGCGTCCTTCCACCAACTCCTCGGGATGACGCGGCTACATCCCTGATTAATTTCGTCGACATGGCATCGAGTTCTATGCGACTCGTTCTCGATAAACCCGGCAAAATAAAACGAAGGGTCAATCATAAGAAGTACCTCCAGAAACAGATTCGTACAACAAAATCAAGTAAGGGATATGTTCAAGAAAGGAATAATGATAAATCAGAGGACGAGAATTTGCAAAAGCATACAGCGAAAACGGACAAGTTGGAGCGTGAAATATCACAAAAGCCCGCAATGGAAGTGGCAAATATTATTCAGAGTGCTGCGAAATCGAAACGGGAACATTCACATGCGCAAGAAAAATCACTTGAAGCCTTGTTCGATCTACGGACATTGCATGAGAAATGCTGTGCGGACCCTACAAAGAAGACTGTGTCAAGACTTCCATTGCGCAAGCGCAATTTACCGGCTTCCTTTTTCGTTGAGCCCGCCCCTCCACAAAAGAAAACATGTCTGGAGGAGTCACAACAAAATGGTGATATTTCAACGGAAAATCATATTCGCTCAACTTGTCTATATGACTCGTCATGGGAACAAATGCATGCACATGGGATTCCAACGAATGGACATGGTATGCAATGTCGAAAGGAAGAAATCTCATCTGATAATTCTTCTGAGGAAACTAACCATATCCATCGCGAAAGGAACGGGTTCGACTATATTTCATTAAATGAAAATGCACAAAGTCAAGTTAGCAACGGTTACACAGATGCTCAATCGTGTTATAATCCTAGAATACCTCAATGTGAAACTCAAAACGTACTGAGAAACGATAAATCAATCAACTTCGCTCATTACAGTCAGAATGATGTCTATCAACACGGTTTAACTTACACGGGGTATCCAAATTACTTTTACACTCCCATGTTACAACGCTATCACAAAACGGATATAAATATGACGGAACATCAGATCAAATTGTCGACACACCATTTGGATGTCAACGGGTATACAAATGATGTTGCACGGATCTATTACCAAAACATTGAGAATCCCGTTTACAGACAAGATAACGGGCTCGCGTAAGACATTACTGACCAGACATGGAACACCAAAGGGGAACCGGATATGTTGAAAGTAGGAGAACAGTAAGATACTATATCCGGAATTCTGGCGCCCTATGTTTTGGCCAACTACGTAGAGTATATGACTGAGTATTTTATTTATGGCTGATTTTTTTTTCTTAATTGTATTATTCATATTATAGTAAATTTAAAAAGGGAGCCTCTATCCATCCTCGTTGATACAAGTGCCATTTGTTTACAGATGTGAGTTGTTACGATTCAAAAATATATCTTTAACTGCCTCCGGTAGATCAACTTTGTCAGTAGTTGAAGTCTTTGATATCGACTTGGTCCTTAACCTCTGACGCTTTTAAGCTACATTTGAAAAGCGTGTTTCAAATTATTCAAGCATATGCAATAATAAAGCATTCACAAAAGATGAAAGCTTCTATAACCATTATTCGATGTAAAGCGCTTTGGCGAGCGGAATGGAGATAGTCATTAATGCTCCCAATGTACATTTTTATCAAAAACGATTTTTACCTTCTATTGTTACAGTTTTGCAGTTTCAGCATGGTTATATCATTTTATCAATATTTATATTCAGGTTTATGTTTCTATCAGAACTTCAACAATACAATCATATGTATTTCAATTTATTGTAATTGTAGTAGAAATAAACGCTTTGAATGTAAAACAAATTTATTTGTCCGTATATCCTAACTTCAGTTGCATTATAAATAACGGCTGTTTGAAACTTCAGAATAGAATATCGAGTTTAAATTTTCCATTAAGATTTATAAGGAGCCCTCAGTTTTAAATCAACCGAATGGTCATATATGATTGAAAATATAACTAACTAGGATGTTGTTGGGAAAAAAACACATTACTTATCTTTCATATAATTATACCAAGTTTTACCGAGTGAAATTTGTTTCGTGCGATTCCGTGAATAAAGGAATGCTATAAACAAAAAATTTTGTCTTATTGAATAAAATTGTGTCCTTTTACTTATTTTTATCATGCAAAATAAGGTAAGATATGTCATGACATATTGTTATCTATTGTTATGCTTTGGCTACCGGTTAGTTTTTTTTTTTAATAGCAGCGCAATTGAAAGAAAATATAATCAAACCAATTTCGCCTACGTTAAATGAGTTTCTGTATTGTCTTTTATTTTTCTGCGATTATTGAACATTGAGCTGATCGATGGCCGCATTATCATATAATTTCATATAAGAAATTTATTCGACTATCTTTTAAAAAAATAAACAGAACAATAATGAAATAATAACAATGAGGATTTAAAAAGGTTTTGAAGACGATCATTGATAATCCGTTCATATACTACTGATTCAAGAGGTCTGTAGGCAGCAGAGAGTCTATACAATTTTTAATAATCAAACAAATCTACAGGACAGTTCGCTTAACTCATCTTTGGACAATTCTCGTATCCGTTACAATAAATCTGCCGATAATTGACAACGTGCGAACTAGCAAATGTATTTTCAATTCAAAACCAATAAATAAAAAAGAAGGCATACTCTACAAATTATACGAATCTTTAAAAAGAGATCAAGATCTCAGTACGGAATCGATTTTCAAACGATCAGCAAAAAGACCACTACAGCGCAAAAACTCCCTTTATTTTAAAAACCTTGGGCTTAAAAGTGTGCGCCCATTTACCCCTTAGTGTGGGGCATAATCTTGGTCCATCAGTCAGATTAAACGAGTGCGTTCAGGCGTGCGTAAGGGGGCGTTGGGCAAAACCTTAAAACACCTGGTGGCAAAGTGAAATACAAAGCGATGCAAAAATGTTCACAAAGCATTCATCTATATGAAACTGTCAAGTTAATTATTGCGATGAAATATGAGCATGTTCATTAAAAATATGTGTCGTTCTCTTTATAGTGTATGTTTGATTCAACTACATCGCATATAGAAAGATGGATTTTAAAAAGTAACTTTTTAAACACCATATGGCTTGCGTTTTTATTAAAACTGTAAAAGCTAAAAAACGAGAAGATATTGTAACTTTTTCTAAATGTTCATTTATGTTGGCATTTCAAGCTTTTTTGAGATTTTATTATGCTTAATATTTGAATAACTTATAAAGCAAAATATTGTATTCATCTATATTGTACATTAAGGTAAATAATATTAAGATCTATAATAAACAGCGGATGATATATACATAAACTTCAGTAAACCAAAGTGTCAGAATCATCTAGTTTCAAGAAATTTATGTGTTTCAACTAATATCACCTGCAAATCACTTACCCATGTTTAAAATACCACGGTTGGTGACACCGTACAAGCTTGCATAATGGTAAAACAATGAGACACTTTTTCGACTCGATTTCACTAATACGGCGTTGGTGGTCTTCCAGGGAGACACGGGGAGATTTAAGGGTTCATCCCTAATGTGACACTTTTCTGACACACTCTGACAAAGGGAGAAGACCATTGATATGTGCTGATAACACCTTTTACTTATGCTTCAGTCCAGCTCGATAAAGCTGGAAAATGGGTGAAACTAATTTTTAATGCAAAATGATTGCAAGTAAATAAATTAGTCAATAACGGCTTGAATGTCATTCGCAGTGGCCCTTGGAGCAAATCAACAGGGTTGCAACATCTTGAAAAACTAATTATATCCATTGGGATTTTATACTCATTTTGTAAATAATTCAGCTATGATCGCAGTTTTTATGCAAAAGCATGTCGATCGAAATGCGCTTACTTATAATGATATTACATTATAGTAGATATAAGAAATATATGTCTCAAACATTCGGGCCTATTTAATTGAACATATCTATGTTTGTTGAAAAACGTCTATATTTTCCCTGACTACATTTGTGCCCCACATGAATACAGTGTTAAATTTACTCATCTTTCAGTGTATTTCCTCTGACATTTGAGAGTATCAGGACTCAATAGTCCTGCCATTGCTCTGACTCTATGAAGTCCTTAATCAACTTTATTGGGTCTGGCTGTCTTCCTTTTGGCGTTGAGACCATTGATTTTCAGTTATTGTTGTCAGCTCCCCGAATCACTAAGAAATTTGCCAAAAACGACATTGAAAAGAAAACGGAGGAAGTTTTTCCAAAATAGTATTTTGAGTGTTGTTGTGGGTTCGGAAATATATACAAGAATCAACTAAAAGGTGGTAAAATGTATACTTATCATTCAGGCATCATTTTGTCATGAGCTATCTACAAAACATTTTAAATCATATTTGTAAGATAAAATATGTTTTTAAAAAATTAAGCATTATAAAAATGTAATGAATATGGGATATGTATCTTTGCCGATATGGAGAATAAAAGAAACTGGAATAAAATGCATTATAATTTTATTGTGCTTATGCGAAATCTCCCAAAGCAACAACTGGAATCGCACAGGTAGGGATTATATACTGCTCAAACAAAAAATATTATAAAATCGACTAAAATCTTCAACTCGACATTCATCACTTATGTGATAATATATTTTTGAATTATGTAATGTTTAGTTACGTTTGCCTGGAAGAGTAAATGTGAAATGCTGTGCTTGTCTAATCTTTGAATTCAAGGTAAATAGGTTTGAAATATTTCTTTTTGTATTCTTTGCACTCATTATACTATTGATTGCATTCACTTTTAAGGATACATATCGGAGGCAATTGAGACATCAATTCTCCAGTTTCATTTCATATTATGTTTAAGGGTGAAGACATGCGCTTGTGGAATGTTTCTGCGGCACTGCGATATTCAAAGAGAATATAGTAAACCCTGCGATATTGCTATATCAGGGTTAACTATATTATCTTTATCGCTGTGCCACAGAAAAATTCCACAAGCACGTGTCTTTACCTTAAAGCGAAGATTGAGTTTCGCTCGCTGATCTGCTACGTGTGCACCCGAAGTGAGTGTCCCGTTAGTCAGTATCGGTACCCCGTGCGACATCTGGTGACAGGATGTCATGCATGCTTCAAGCAATGGAAAACAGGTGCGCTATTTGACTCTAATTCTTAAATGGCTTATATAATGTATATGCGTATAGTCTAAATAATAAATCTGTTGGTTCAAGGTTCATATATTGTTGCTGTGTTTTGTTCTCTAAAAAGCTTAAGATTCCGATGCGATTTCTGCGAAATTCAAAGAAAATGTATTTAATCAAAGATCGGTCGATTAACTTCTCATTCAGATGAAAATCATTTTTTCTTAAATTAAATTATAATAATGATTAGTCATAAAGTTATACTATTTATATATTATATTATTACAGGAAGCGATGAGAGTGAGAGGAAGTGCTTCAGCTTCAATGAACTCGTAGAAGGTTCCGAGAGCCAACATGGTATATTCGATAAAATGTCTATAACAAGAGTGCTCCTGTTTTGTTTAGGACTAGTACCCTTTTTATCTCGTTTTAGCTATCTATTTGAGCATATCTAAATTGCGTTGATTCTGTTTGCAAATCATTGTTACCCCCCCCCCCTTCTCCGGTTATAAAATATTAATACACATTTGATTGGTTATATAAACGAAATATCAAATTGAAATATAAACTTCAAACACGAATTGTATTTACTAAGTTATTCTTGTATTATACAATTCATTGCACGAGTGTAGTTTGCAAAAACAATGTAAATAATTGAATAACATAAGAATAGATGCTTATTAAAACCATTTTACTTGACCAAAAATTGTTATGATTCATAAGAAGTCATGATTTAATAAAGCTAAAAATAAACCTTCAATTTTTAGGTGATGCACTCTGCGGTACAGCCACGACAAATAACAAGCAACACAACTACTGTTGGTGTCACAAGGACTATTGTAACGGTGCAGAACAGATTGCACCGATTTCGTGTCTAACTGTGTCTTTAATATCGTACATATTATTGACATATATGTGAATGATCCTAGAATTATATGATTTAAAATTTATATGGTTACATTGTGCATTATTATCGAATAAATGAAGCTAAGATGCATAGCATGCTTCAACTTCCAATTACAGAGTACGATCCTTTAAAAGTTTGTTCAACTGTTATTTTCATTTAGTGTCACTTTCGATAATTTTGCCGTTATATAAGAAATAAATATATGAAATGGACAATTGTTCTTATAACTAAAACAAATATAAAAGTATAATGCGTGCATATGTATACTATATTAAAAAGATGTATCAAGAACAGTTTAAAACAACATATATTAATCCCCAATTTCATTTGAATATGTAAAAAATAATATATAGAGCTAAAACTATATAAATGCCCGAACTTGTTTTATTGATAACAGTCTCAACACAAGCAGTCAGTTTTATCCTTACTGTCGTATTACAAACAGGTTATCATCATGTTCTAAACGATTAAAAAGTATATATAAATGCCCAAACAGTGTTTAATCCAGTTCATATCAAAATCACTTGATACTTTCATACACCGGATTATCGACCAACTCCGTATTCTCGCTCAGCTGGCTGTATCTCAGATCACCTCCATGCCCCATCGGAACACTATACACGGTCGATGGCTCACTAATCCCATTGGCTAAAGCCAGATCACGTGATTGACCGTTGATCCCATTGGTCGATATTGGGTCACGTGGGGGTTCGTACGGCGGGGGCGCGGAAGCGAGGCTCAATGTGTCGCCGGGTTGTTTCATGGGCATGCGCGGGAGAGGGGCTACTTCTACGACTGGACCGTCACTCATTGGGTTGACCTATTTGAAAAAAAAAACAAACACATAAAATTTGAATCAGGTTGATCTTTTTTTAATCGACTTGACTGATCAGGCCTTGGCTCTTTGGATTAACCTGTTAAGTGTGTTGAATTTCTGTGTTAGATACATGATTTTAAAATGGCGAATTCTAAACAAAAATAATATGCCAAATATATATACTTAAATGATTTGGATCCGCAAACATTGCATTTTCTTTACTGCATTGGCTAATCTTATTTTAGCAATCATTTTCTCTTGAACTTTTTCGCAAGTAAGGCTGGAAGTATCGGGTTCTTTAACGGGCATGCGCGGAGTCAGGACTATTTTAACTATTAGAGCGTGTCTTATTAGGTTTACCTGTTGGAATAAAAGATGGATTCAAACGTCTCAAACTAAATTTAGTCATTGCTACGTGTGTTAATTGCAAATGATAAATCATTATTTTCTATGCAATAACAAGACGCTATTCACAAAAGATGTCTGACTGCATAATATTAAATGCACTCACTGTCTATTCAATTTGCATAATTATATGAAACGTCGTTATCAGTACATGCATATTATAACGAACGAGGAAGTATTTTAGATTTGCTTTTCTGTACGCGAAAAATAGTTTCACTTGGGAAAAGAAAATGCGAAATTAAAGAAGCAAAACGAAGTATGACACGATGTTGAATAGTATTTGTTTCGATTCAATTTTTTTGCAGGACTATTTCAAGATGCAAAACAAAGCGCCCAATAATTCGCCACACTCCTATTAAAATTGTTAGATGTGTTCATGGCATTTCAATATTGTCATACATTATGGTTTATTTAACTCGACTTAACGTTTCCGTCAAAGTTAAATTTATATCGAAATATCATTCGAAGTAGAAAATATATTTCTTGCTTAACAAAACATGTGAAACAAAATATGTGAAACATAATATGTGAAACAAAATATTACCTTTTTCTTCTCCGTATGGACACTGGGAAGCACGGAAGGCGGTCTTTTGCGTTTTCTTAGGCAGACAAAAATCTATAATTGGAATGAATATAGTAACGTTATCACTATTTGACAGACATCGCATGTAACCCTGTCTAAATAGGTTTTCCATGTCACAACGCATTTTGAAGGAACGCCGATAAATTGTTGTGGTTTCCTTCTATATGAATTCCAACGTTTTAGTCTCGTTTATCTAGATTTTTTTTCCGGTTTTATTCAAATTCACCAGAAAACGGCGTCCATCCAAAATCATAGCGCATAATGAACAGAAGAGATTAACGAATAGTGTTTTTATACAGCTGTGGTTTTAAGCATTTGTCGCCTAATTTGTGTTCTGCGCTGTAATTGAGGTGGATGAATGCGACTTCTTTTTTAAACAACGCTATTCTTACATGTACCTCCTCGACAAAATGAACGTCCGAGAACGTTCACATAAGTCAAATGGACAACGCCATTTAGATAATATGCTCTAAAACGCAATATCGAAGTTTCTGATTGTACATATTTCGGTTAAGTTAATATTTTGATATATACTTAAATGTAATAAGTATCAACTTACCGTTACAACCAATATAGCCACCAGCACCAACAATCCAACCGCAATCACCACGTACATCACCGTCTCCCTCTCACCCTCCCCACCCTCGTCACTCCCCTCATGCTTCTCAAATAACTCATCCTCATTTTCCATTCCTTCGTTTCCCCAATCCTCGAAGCCACGTGATTCGCCGAGATTGCGTTCGTCGTTCGGCGGAAGGTCGCGGGGCCGATGACCGGGACCGTGTTCGCTTGAGGAGGAGTGAGAGTGGTGGTGAGAGCCGTGGGAAAGGTGGGAAGGGTCGTGGGAGTGGGATGAACTAAAATTGGAGTCGGCATCTTCGAAGCTGTTTGAACTGCTACTGCTGTGGGAATGGCGGGGTCGCTCCATTATTGTTTATAAATTGAAACGCTTTATTTTATGTATGAAAATAGGCGCATTTGAATTGAAGGTAATACTTAAATCAGTTGATTGTATCTGGTTCAGAATATGTTCTGTTTTGCTTGTATGATAGTTAAGCAAGCCTTTGTTTTATCCACTGTTTATTTTGAAATTGAATTTCCTTGTTTATAAAATACAATTAATATACGCATAAAATAATAAGATAAAGATTTTGATACGCTTTAATGTATCCTTTTCTTATCCTAAATTATCATCATTCACTGTATCCCTGTATCTCAATCATTCATGCACATGCAGACAGTTAACGCTATATTATAAGGCCTCTGAAAATGTAATCTTCTTTTATGACCCTTAATTCAAAAAGAGCCATCACGATTCTACTACACTTATATGCCCCATGCATATAATATATAGACATGAACAGCATTTAATGTGACCTACTTTTTAATTTGTCTATCACGATCCTACTTCATGTGGAAATTCGCCTTTATCTTCCTTCAAAACAGTTCGCCGTATATTTTTTACTTATTTTAATTATGTTAACTACAGAACCCTTAAAGTATAGCTTGGTGGTTTCAAACAATACAAAATACATGTATTTGATTTTAGGATTTGGAAAAAAATATTTATAATGATGGTAAACTACAAATAACTGTACACTATTTTCTATTTATTTTCCTGTAATTAATCTTTCCTAATAATACTCTTAAAGAAAATACTATTTAACAATTTTTGGGGCAACATTGCTGTGTTATGTTTTTTTTTAAATTTCTTATAAAACCTAATGAAAAGATTGAATTCAATGGATCGATAGATTTTTTATCATGATATTTCCATCATTTTTATCATGATATTTCCAGATAACCTCAGAACTACAATGTACCTGTATTGCAACTAGGTTTAGAAAACCTGCAAATATATAAATTTATGTTAAAAATATGTTGGTTTGTAGAATACATTAGCAGTTTTTTTCGATCCTTCTTGCCTTTAGATAAAACAATGGGTACAGAGTTTTTTTTTTAATAAAAAAATATATATCTAAAAAATCATTTAAATTGTACACCGTTTCGGTAGGAAAACTACCCCCTGCAGAAAATCTCCCCCATTAATATTCTTTCTTTATTGAAAAGTAGATTTTTAAAGGTTTTGTCAACATTATCATAACTTTTTCATGAACGTTACAAGACATGATAAACAAGGTTGTTCGGACTAGTAAATATGTTACGTCTTGGCGTCGTCATTGTGACCATTAAGGGTGTGATTAAACTGATCAAACCAATCTTCAAACCAAGCTTCAAACCACTTAATGTCATGACGACAATAAACGGTTCAATGTCATTTGTCCGAAGGTTCATCTGTCCGAAGGTTCACCGTCCGAAGGTTCATCTGTCCGAAGGTTCATCTGTCCGAAGGTTCATCTGTCCGAAGGTTCATCTGTCCGAAGGTTCACTTGTCCGATTTATGAAAAACATACCAAGAATATCTTGCAGTACCCTTCCTCTCCGTGGCCCATAACTTACACACCCTTAGGGCTCTACAAACCTTCATATTTTCCTATAAAGTGCCAGATATCATAGGTTATCATAGGTTGGATAGCGAAAATGCATACAAGTGTACCCAGCGATTTATAAGTAAATCTATGTTGGAAAATTTTGCTGAAAAATCTAAATGGCATTCCACGAGGTGTTCCTCAAACAAGGTGTTTCTTTTAATTGCTTTTCATAAATCGCCTTCTAGTTGTATTAATTCAAGGAACACCTTGTTCAATAATTTTCTCATTTTTACGAATGCATGTGAAATTTTATTTTTATTTTATTTTGAGATATATAGCAAAGCACGCATCATTGAAATTGATAACACGTAGTAAATACATTGTACAAGACATTTGATCTCATTTT